>PVLC010049448.1:0-10450 GCA_004027655.1 Graphiurus murinus | reverse complement strand
TTTTTTTTTTTTTTTTTTTTTTTTTGCGGTACTGGGGATTGAACTCAGGGGCGTTCTACCTCCGAGCTATACCCCCAGCCCTATTTTTTATTCTTTATTTTGAAACCGAGTCTCACTAAGTTGCGGAGGACCTCACTAAGTAGCTGAGGCTGGCCGCGAACCCAGATCCTCTGGTCTCAGCCTCCCGAATGCTGGGATTACAAGCGTGAGCCACCACGCCCAGCTAATATGCACATCTTTAAAGATAATACTAATACATTGCATTTATGTTCTGTGTTACAGTCTGTAGAGTATTTTCCCTGTACAACTTCTCCCCACTCATTTCGACATGCCTCTGTGAGCCATGCAGATCTTACAGAGGAGTAACAAGCAGCAAGAGTAAATGATTTCTCAAGTCTACACAACCCCTAAATGCAGGTAACATTTAAAATGGGCATTTGTTATCTGAATATGGTGGTACATGCCTATAATACCAGTACTTGTAAGACTGAGACAGGAGGATTTCAGGTTTGTTACCAGCCTCAACAACTTGGAGAGACTCTCAGCAACTTAGTGAGACCCTGTTTCATAATTAAAAAATAGGGCTGAGGGTATAGCTTGGAGGTAGTATGCCCCTGGGTTCAATCCCCAGTACCATTACCACCACCAAAAAAAAAAAGAAAGAAAGAAAAAGGGGGGAAAAAAGGCATATGTTGAATGTGGCACATGGCTAGGGGAGAGACTGGCTGTCCCCTCTGAGACCTCACAGGTAACCTTTGTCCCTCGCTTGTCAGTATTTCTGTCTCAGTCAACATTTTCACAGTTGTAGCCCAAAACAACTGACCACAAAACTTAGAGAAATGAAGATTTATCTGCTCACAGTTTTTGGAGATTCTAGAGTTCAGTCTATGACAGGCTGGGTTTGTGGGGCTCGGGGCGTTGCGGTGGGAGGGAGGGAGAGGAGAGCACAAAAGATCAGCTTTCACACCACGGAGGCCAGAAGCAAGAGAGCAGATACACTTCTCTCAGGAAGAACTACTCATGCCTTCACATCACTTTCTCCTTCTTTTATTCAGCCCCCTTCCCCCATCAGAACTGCCCACGTTCAGGGCAGGGCTTCCCCTTCAATCTGCCCTTCCACAAGCCAATCAGCTCACATAATCTTAGATGTTTCATAATCCAGTCAAGTTGACAATCCAGATTAACCCTGACAGTCCCAGAACATAGCTCTCAAAGTCACACAAAGCACCCTGACCAAACCCATCAGCAACCACAGTCTAAACCAGAGGCAGGTCTATGTATCATGAGAACCATTACCACCTCATCTGCCAATCAGAATGCAGTTCCTGGTACTGCCAGTGTCTTCTCTCCTGCAGGCAGGATTACTTGGGGTGACAAACTGCAATTATGAGATTGAAGATGGACACGAGGGAGGGAAGGAGACAGATATTGGGGAGTGGGCAAGGAGAAAAATCACTGCACTGAGACTTACGATGCGCCTTTCATTATTACCCATATTGTTATCACCTGTCCCATTCTAGAAAGGAAGTAATTTAAAGACAAGGGGATCAATAACTTGCCCAAGCACTTGTTTGATATCATTTCTAAGTACTGTTTCTTGAGATGGTATCCTCACCCTAGAGCCAGAAACTACTTGCTCTGATCACAGCAGAAAAGGAGAGAGAGAGCACTTCTCACACAAGTGTACCACTTGCAAGGAGGAGATCTGTCTGTGGATGAAAACCCCATGTTAAGGGCCAGTTGGTTCCTTTGAAGTCTTGGCTCCTTGACTGACAGCATCAATGAATTTATGTTATAAGTTTATTGAAATGATATTCCCTGAACTGTGGCCTTCTCTACAGGTGCTCTCACATAATGAAGTCAGACAAGAGGTGGCTCATGACTTGAATTTAAAGTTTTCAAAACACTTTTTGAAATTCTTCATTAAAGAGTGACATAAATACCCTATTACTAATATTTAACTTGATGAGCAGAAATAGGGGACCCTTATCCTTTTGCCTTCGCAATTTTATAGCTTCCACATTAACTTGTAGAGGTTTAAATATATCATCTCTTCATGACTCTATAGGTTTTAATTATCGAAGCAGCTACATCCATTTTTACAAAAAGCAGAGTGACCTTATTTTTATAACTGAAACAAAGCCCAAAGCTCAGTCCCAGCAGTAGGCAGTTAATAGGTCACTCTGTAAAGATTTATATATACTTTTGTGGACAGAGGAGAATTTTAAATAGGGTCAGCCAACCTTATGGGCTCACTTATCTTTAATCAGTTCAGGCAAGTTGCAATTTATTTCCATTAAAGGCTGCATCCTGGATAAATGAGATTTGTTTTTTATGAAGACTCCAAAACAAAACAAAACAAATGAAGGAACAAAAACTCATCACTATTAAACAATTTAGAGAATAGTAAATTCAGCAACTAATTTTAATACACCTGCAGAGGAAACACAAACAACAACCAAGTTTTCTTTTGTTTTGGCATGAAGGTGGCTTCACAGTAGGGCTGGAGAAATAGTCAGTGTTTCATAATTGTATTTATACACCTGGCATAAGAAAATACTCCTCCAAAATGAAAGCAAAAACTAGGGCAGAAATAGCTGGGTGTTGGAGGAAGGTAGGCATGTGTGTAGGAGAGAGTGAGGGTAACTCTTCTCTTGCCTCTTAGATTTAGCATTATCAGCATCAGCCTGTCTTCTAGCTCACTTTGCTGCTGTGAAATTCTTTAGGAAAAAAAAATAATCTGTGATTAAAATGCTCAATTCTTACCCATTCCTACACTCACCACCGTCTTCCCTAACAAAATCTGTTGCCAACGCTTTTTCTGTGATCCCTTCTTGTGTGGGTTTTCTCTCTGGAATAACAGCTAAATCAGGAAAAGTTCTTGGCCACGGCTCACTGCTCCAGTGACCACCTCGAGGCCAGCTGGGGACCGACAGGCTCAGACCCAGACCAGTTGCCACAAATGCAATTGCACTGAAAAGCAGCTTCTCTTGTCTGCTAACCTCATGCAGAAAAATGAAAATGGGAAACACACAGTAATATATTATTCAGTTTCCTCCTGCTCGTTCCAGGAAATAGAACCAAGGGAACGTATGGTTGGAGCAAGATGTGGCTTTTCTTAGCAAAGAAACGTTCCACATGCAGAATCTGTACACAATGTGATTTAGGGAGTTTTCTTAGAAAAAAAAAAAAACATTAAATGGCCATTCTTCATTTTCCTCTCAGCAAGGGGCTGGGGTGGTGGCAGGGAGGGTAAAATGATTGACATTTAGAGAATAGGCTTCATTATCCTCATTTTAAAAAGAGCACTCAAACAAGCAGACGCTTTATAAATTATAATATTGTCGTTACAGAAAGAAGTATCCTTTTCAGCACTTTTGGAAGAGGTATGAGGAGATGTGATTGTTGTGATGATTGAGATTTATTAAGACTATTTGAATTTTCTGTAATGCACGGTGTCCTTCATCTGCACTCCAGAGCATCTCCTCCAAGGAAGGAGAGATGTAAGCAGAAGTGGAATGGAAGCAGCAGCTTGCTACCAGAGAGAATCTACATTGCCATGCATGCCCCTGGTGACCTGCCTTCTTCCTGGCCCTCCTTTTCCCTTAAGCTCATATTGTTGGCTAGTGGTTCCTTGCATCTGCCTGGTAGCTGTGTCCCCTAGGTGGGGGAGCCCGCTCAGCCACACTCCTAAGTGAGCAGAGATAGGAGATGCCCTAGTGTAGTCCTGTGTTTGCTCACTGCATTCTCTTCACTGTGGGAAGGAGAGAGCCCGGCTCCCCACAGTCCAGACGTCATGTGAACCAGCAGCGAATGGTGTGCAGATTTATCAGACCGAGAGTGGTTGTTTAGCTCAGGGACTGCAAGAACATGGCCTCGGGGAGCCAGACTCCAGAGCAGGAGGCAGATGATGGGAAGTGAGGCAGGGCCAGCCAGTGGCCGAGAAGGCCGCCATCTTGGGAGGCAAGTTCAGTGCACATCTTTCATGTGATTTCAGGCTGTCCTGTCAGACATTCTGGCTTCCTGCTGACCCATTGATCTTGGAGAGATTTCTAAACCTCTGCAGTTTCAGTTGCAGCCTTGAGTTTCTTTATCTCTAAAATGAAAATAACTATATTCTAAAAAATTTAAGAGATAACTCATGCAAATTGCCCAGTGTGCAGGAAACACTCAGTAAATAGTAGATATTATCATCAAAGATGAACAGACATGGATTTTTAAATTTTTTATTACTGCATTTTAATTATACAGAAGAGTGGCTTTCACTGTGGCATATCTGTACATACATATACCATACTTTGATCATATCTACTCTCCTATTATCTTTCCCTACCATCCACCCCATTCCCTTCCTCTTCTCTGTCATTTTTCAAGTGGGATCTGGTATGTCACTGATGGGTCTGTGTCTCTGAACCCAGGTTCTAGAACGGGCAAGTAGAGGGGCACATTTAGCTTGGCTTGAAATTATGTCTTTTACTTCTATTCTGCAAATGTTGACTTTGTGTTGATTTCATAGGAAATAGCTGGCATGAAGGCAAGATGAGCTCCCAGTTGAATATTTTCCCTTTATGCTCTTCCTGGTCTCTAAAGTTGTCTAATGAATGTGTATGAATCAGTATTAATACATGTCTACCTGAGAGAATTGCAGAGCAGTAACATCTGACCTTTCATCCTGCCTCCCCTGTTTTCTGGGGTTTCGGTAGCAACAATTATGTTGTAACATCTAGTTTTATTAAATAAGAAAAGGGACAAAATTAGGAAAATGAAAGGCTTGGGTGCACTTGGCCGTGCTGCTTTTTTAAACGTGTATTAACTATTAACGTTAACTTTGTTCTGGGCACTCTGCCAGCTGCTTTCCTCATGCTCTATCTTTTAGTCATTGCAAGAACCTACAAGGAAGTTATTTTAGCTAGACTTTACTGAGGATACAAGAAGTTATGTAGCCTACTCCAAGTCACAGAGCTGCAAGAGGTAAAGTCCTAATCTAGGAATTGCTAGAGCTATCTGTCTATTCAGTCTTTGAAGCTAAGCACAATGGCACATGCCTGTAATCCCAGTACTTGGGAGGCTAAGACTGGAGGATTGCAGGTTTGAGGCCAGCCTCAGCAATTTACTGAGACCCTGCTTCAAAATTTTTTAAAAAATGATAAAAATAAAAATAAACAAGCTGGGCGTTGTGGTACACACTCGTAATCCACGCACTTGGGAGGCTGAGACAGGAGGATCACAGGTTCGCAGCCAGCTTCAGCTACTTAGTGAGACCCCGTTTCAAAATAAAAAATAGGGCTGGGGGTGTAGCTTGGAGGTAGAATGCCCCTGGGTTCAATCACCAGTACCGTAAAAACAAACAAACAAACAAGGCAAGGGGTGTAGCTCAGAGGTAGAATGCCCCTGGGTTCAATCCATAGTACCAAATATACATACATACACATATGGCCCAGGAGTAGAAGAGAGCAAGGGTCTTCTGGGGATGAGCAGATAGGAGTTTGCTGTGGTGTTGAGTGCTATAGAATAAATGAATGCACAGGCAGAGTACTGTGGGCTCTTAGGAGAGGGGCCTCTACCTCTGCCTGCAAAGAGTTAGGTGGAGCGGGAGTTTACTGTAGCATTTGTGCTCTGATGTTTTGCAGAGCAGTAATAATAGACTCTGGAGATGATTAAGTTCATTTCTCTGATTAGAGTTTTCCAAAAAGCAGTGGAACTCAAGGATTCTTCAGGGTTTTCCCTTGTTCCCATGCCCAACATGAGCTGAGGGTTAGCCCTGACCAGGTCAGAGCACATCAAATAAGATACAGTTTTGTAGCCAGGTGTGGCGGTAGATGCTTGTAATCCCAGACAAGAGGATTGCAGATTCAAGGACAGCCTCAGCACCTTAGTGAGGTTTCCAGCTACTGGCAAAAACCTGTTTCAAAACAAAAACATAAAAAGGGTTAGAGGTGTAGTTCAGAGGTAGAATGCTCCTGGGTTCAATCCCCAGTACTACACACACACACACACACACACACACACACACACACACACACACATACACACACACACTGTGCGTGTGATGTATATTGGACCCCGTTGTAAGATTCTAATGTCCCAGTAGGACAAAACTTCCCTTCTAAATCAGTATCAGTTGACCCTGTATACCTAACACTTTGTATCTTAAGCTGTGCAGGTACCAACTGACTAGACCTTCATAATAACCCTAGAAAGTATGAGTAATTTTTTATTTTATTTTTTCCTTTGGTACTGGGGATTGAACGCAGGAGCGTTTTGCCTCTGAGTTATATCCCTACCTCTATTTTATTATTTTTTTTAAATCTTGAAACAAGGTCTCTCTCTAAGTAGTTGAAGGCCTCATTAAATAGTTGCCGAGGCTGGTCTCAAATCTTTGATACTCCTGTCTCAGCCTCCCAAGTACTCAGATTGCAGGTGTGAGGAGCAATCACTTCTAATGTTGCCAAGGAGGAAACTGAGGTACAGAGATTTAAGTAAGAGACCCATGCTCACACCACAAGTAGATAGTAGAGGCAGTACTTAAACCCTAGTTAGTGTGGCCCTGTAATCTGTGTTCTTATTCATAGTCCAGCAGCCCCTTCTCCCTGTACAGTTGCAAGTATAATAGAATGGTTGGAAGTTCATGAAATAAATCATTTATATAAAGTATGAAGGATCAGCCATGGTTCTATTCTCTGCCAGTATATGAAATAAAATCATTTAAGGGCAATCTCATGGATAAACTTACCACCACCCATACCCATCCCACAGCCTTTGACTCCTCACCTATATACCTTTCCAAAATAACCCAGCTGCTATAAAGCCTGTCCCTTTCAATGGAATAGGTAGCAGAGGCACCCAGGCAGACCTCTGAGCTCTCAGGAAGTGCGGCTTCTCCCTGGAGGGGCTGGGATTTTTCACCCAGGCCTGATGAGCTACATGAAGGTTCAGCTGAAGGCTGATAGCAGTGACACTGTGGCAGTCATTTGTTCCCACAATACACCTTCAGGCTCATTATGTGACTGGGCTTACCCCAGAGGATTCTAATTTAATGGCTCAGAGAAGGGGCCAAAGCATGCAGATTTAAAACTAAAACTCGGAGCCCACGTGGGCGCCGGCATGGTGCAGCAAAGCGTGGGGTCGCTATGGCAGAGCTGCAGCAGCTCGTTGTGCAAGAGGTGATGGACTCCATGGTGAAGAGCATGGAAAGAGAGGGATCATCTGGAAGATGCAGGACCTCATGTTCTGCTGCAGCGCCAACTGCTGTGAGGACAACCAGGCAACCATGCAGCAGGTGCACCAGTGCATTGAGCCATGCGCCTCTAGCTCAAGCCCAGGCTATGGTGACCAAGGAGTTGGAGAAGTTCCAGGCAGGACGGCCTGGCCCTGTGTACCATGCATTGCAATGACAAAGCAAAAGATTCAATGGAGGCAGGGAGTAAGGAGCTTCAGGTGAAGCAGCAGCTGGACAGTTGTGTGACCACGTGTGTGGATGACCACATGCACCTCATCCCAACTATGACCAAGAAGATGAAGGGATCTTTGTTATCCATAGGGAAGTAAAATCTTTGGCAGTGGCCATTGGGGCTCACGGCAGGAATCTATTTAAAAAGAGGAAAGGGAATTTTAATCTTTTAAAGCAATTTTATAAATGAAGAAACTAAAGGTGACAAGTTTAAGGCATATGTCACTTGTCTCTAGACACTGGTTCCTTTGTGTTTTGGTCCTAGAAAGTGAAATAGAAAAAAAAAAAAGAAAGAAAGAAGAAAAACTGGTGCTAAAACTTATGTGAAAAATAGCACAGGAGAGTTTCTAGGGCTTAAATTTCATGTTGCAAGTGCTTGACTAGGCAGGGATCCCCTCATATCAAGCCAGAGCCCTTCAAAGCATCAGATGGTACTTAACAATATAGGTACCTACAGGCTGGCAGGTTCTTCCAACCTGCCTATGATCTGGTGGTGTTTGAGAAGAGGTGTTTCTTTTTCTTTTTCTTTTCTTTCTTTCTCTCTTCTTCTTCTTCTTCTTCTTCTTCTTCTTCTTCTTCTTCTTCTTCTTCTTCTTCTTCTTCTTCTTCTTCTTGTTCTTCTTTTTGGCCAGCCTCCTGTTTGCCAGAAGTGTCCCCATGCCATTTTCCATAAGCTGTAAAACAAAATCCAGTAAGACACGAACTTAGAAGGGGGGAAATTATTTTCAGGTCTTTATTTTTCTTGGAGTAGGTTTAAGATGTGGAGTGGAAAGGGAGAGTTATGTAGATAAGAGCTTCGAAAAGTTCCTTGTGTATATTACTGGCAATCAAGATGTGGATTTTTAATGTATCTCTGAGTCTGGAACTATTGCAAAAACATGAGAAGCAATGTCACAATAGCAGAACATTCACTGGTATATGGGCTCTCAGGCTTTCTGCAGCAGAGTGACAGGGCAATCTTAATGACACTTTCCTCTTGAAGGAAAAGGTCTTTGGATTGTGATATACATACCAGTATCTGGTAATAAACAATAAAGTAGGAACTGGACTTAGAAAACCCTTGTTTTCATAGGACAAACTGGAATAAAAGCCTAAAGCATTACATACTTAGACATCTGAGTTAACAGGGCTTTATTGAAATAACCCCCTGGCATCCAGAAGGTCAAAGAGCAAACAGCTTGGGCTGGGACCAGCTGACTCCTTTAAAGCAAAGGAGGGGCACACACACCCCACCCTTTCCCAAAATACCATTTTTGCCTGAGGCTTTTGCAACATATTGCATTCCTGCCCCAGCATGGCACCTAATTTTTTGGATAAGAACCATGTTGTCTTTTTACTAACTTATTACTTGAAATAATATAGCCTGTTTGCTGTGTCAGTGGTCAAGGCTGTGACATATTTTCCTAGTGGTTCAGTTTTAAAATTTCATCATCTCCCCACTATTGTGCTTTCTTTCCTTGTATCTGGGCAGTGAATATATCACTTTCTCAGTATGGTTCCCCTTGTTATATGTGAAATAAATTTTTTAAGATGTCCAAAAATTAAATAAATAAACTAAAACCCAAGCCAGGCAGGGTGGTACATTCCTGTAACCCCAGTACTTGGGAGGCTGAGACAGGAGGATCACAGGTTGGAGGACAGCCTTAGCAAGTAGTAAGATTCTCATCAACCTAGTAAGACCTTGTTTCAAAATAAAAGTAAAATACTGCAGAAGGTATAGCTCTGAGGTAGAACGCCCCTGGGTTCAATTCCCAATACCACAATAAATAAATAGATAGATAGATAGATAGATAGATAGATAGATAGATAGATAGATTCAAAACCAAACACATTGTGTGATTACGATGTAGAGAGAGAAGTGAGAACCACTGGGATTGGTCATTCAGGTGACAGGCAAAGAATGCCTAACAGGTATTCAACAGGTAAACAATGCCTAACATCCTTGATGATGTTGTTGATGATGGTGGTGGTACCAAAATAAATTAGTTGAATCAATGAATGAATGCTTCCATGAAATCTTAGGATTTAAATGCCACCTATTTTTTTTTTATTTTTTTATTGTAGTAATTCGTGCAATATAGCATACATCTTTGTTAAGTACAAGTTGTTAACAACATATTTGCACACAATTCTCATTTGACCCCTTCCCCAATTCCCACCCCATTCCCTCCCCCTCCCTCCCCCTCAGGTTCACTTCAGTGAGTAACCTTGATATGATTGTGTAAGTACATCATGTGCTTTAGGGTGTCCCTCTGCCCCATGTGTCCACTACAATTAAATCAACTTCTTTGCTTATCGAGGATCTCTCCTTTTCATCTGGAGACCCTCCTATGCCCCATCTTCTCCCTAGCATCCACATATTAGGAGAACATATGCTTCTTAACTTTTTGTGACTGACTAATCTCACTTAACATAATGTTTTCCAGTTGCATCCATTTCCCTGCAAAGAACATGATTTTATTCTTCTTTATGGCTGAGTTAAATTCCATTGTGTACATATCCCATAGTTTTGTAATCCATTCATTGGGGTTGGACATCTTGGCTGCTTCCATAGTTTGTCTATGGTGAATTGAGCTGCTATATTTTGTAATTTCATTAGAAACAAACCCATTTGAGGGTCTATAGTTCCCAGACTTTGCTATGTCAGGATGTTAAAAGATCCACCTTTCATAGGAAGTGGTGACCTGGCTTAGATTAGTTCCTTCTGTGTCTTTCACCCATATTTCACTCTCAACTCTGTCCCCTGTCTTCCTTATTATTCCTATTATTCGAAGTGCTCCCCAATATTCCTTTTTCTATATTTAAGCAATACATAGTTTGACAGGTTATTCTGAATTTTTCAGCTATGCTTTTATAATATTTTTTTTAACTGGGGGTTGAACCCAGGGGCATTCTACCTCTGAGCTACACCTGCAGCTCTATTTTATTTTTCAGTTTGAAACAGGTTCTCACTAAGTTACTAAACTGGTCTCAAACCTGCAGTCCTTCTGTCTTAGCCTC
>PVLC010049447.1:0-10429 GCA_004027655.1 Graphiurus murinus | reverse complement strand
ACCACACATATATATATATATATATATATATATATATATATATATATATATATATATATATAATTCTTTATTTTGAAACCGAGTCTCACTACGTTGCGGAGTGCCTCACTAGGTAGCTGAGGCTAGCCGCGAACCAGGATCCTCCGGTCTCAACCTCCCGAATGCTGGGATTACAAGAGTGTGCCACCACGCCTGGCTAGAAGAGTAACTCCTGATTAGGATTTTATACAACTGGATTGACTCATAAAGCTGAAGAAGGAGGGTGTCAGAATGTGGTAATATATGCAGAACCTGAAGACACCATGGAAAGACACAGTATCACCTGGAACTTGGGCTCATCACACCATGACTGTTATGTTTATTTATCATTCTAGATCTGTGGTGTGTGTGTGTGTGTGTGTGTGTGTGTGTGTGTGTGTGTGTGTGTTTGTGTGTGTCTGTGCCTCATGATTATTTGTAGACTCAAAATGGAAGGCTTATAAAGAGTTCTAACTGCTACTATTCACTAGTTGAACCTGCATGGCTCTAAAAAATTATCATTTATGGATATAAATTTGTGTGATCCACTGTGAACAAAATATGTATATGAGAACAGTACGTTCCAGAATGCATGAAAAATTTATCTGTGTCCTTGGAGAATTAAAAAGCACCATCTATGTAAAAGTTTGGACTGAAAAACTGCTAAAATTCCTCTTATTTTAAAGAGCTTGAAATTATATCCCTTGAATAATGTTCTTACTTTACTTTTAGGCTTGCTTGATTTCAGTTTTGTCAAATTCTAATTAGATAAATTCACTGGAGGAAAGTATGATTTCTTAAGTTTTATTTACTTTGTAATCAACATACAATAATTATATATGTTTATAGGGTGTAGCATGATGTTTTGAGACAGGTACAGAGTGATGATTAAATTAGGGTATTTAGCATATCTGTCACCTCAAACATTCATCATTTCTTTGTGGTGGGAACATTCAAAATCATTTTTTTTCTATTTATTTTGAAACAAATAATATGTTGTTAACTATGGTCACTCTATCGTGCAATAGAACATCAAGACTTACTCCATCTGTATAGCTGTAATTTTGTACACATTGACCAATCTTTCCCCATGTCTCCTCCTTCTTATTATCTCTTTGGGGAAGATTGGTTGGATACTGGGAGTTGAACCCAGAGGCATTCTACTTCTGAGCTACACTCTCAGCCCTTTTTTTATTTATTATTTTGAAATATGGTCTTGCTAAATTGCTGAGGGCCTCACTTAGCTGCTGAGGCTGGCTTCAAATCTGCCATCCTCCTGGGTCAGTATCTTTTTAAAGAAGAAGAACGTCTAGTCTTCAATAAGGATAGTCTTTGCTAAATCATGCAAAGCAAAGTGTGTCCATATGATTAATCAGCAATCAAAAGGGTATTATCATTTTGAAAAAAATCCAAATTTTAATGTTGTTCACATCTTTCACGCAGTAGAGGACACATTCCTATAAAAGGGCTTCTCTTAATTTGACTTAAGGTTTGCAGTCTTTCCTAAAGAGAACAATTCAATCTAGGACTTCTTACGTTTTGTTAGAATAATACATATATTGCAGGGTTTTTACACTGCCTAGATTTGAATCTTGACCACTTATTAGCTGTGCACCCTTGAGTGAACTATTGGATCACATTGTGTCTCAGCTTATTCATCTGTAAAGTGGGGATGGTAATAGTTCCTGCTTCAGAAAACTGCTATGAAAATTAAACAAATAATATATAGAAAATACCAAGAACAGGGTTAGGCAAATAGTTAAACCGTGCATCAATTGTGTCAAGTGAATGCAAACTTTACTTGCCCTGTTGTTTAGCAGTTGTCATTCCTGGACCACTTTTCTTTCATGGCCCAAAGAATATTATTGGGCATCATTTGTATGCTGGGTTCCATGTTAAGTGAGTGAGATTTAACTGTGTATAGACAAGCAGAAGGCTTATGCTCAGAGATATTGTGATATTATGCTCTTCTTCTAAGTCACAGCCCTCTCAACAAACAAACAAACAAACAAACAAACAAAGTAAAATTTTAGTGCTAAAAAGCCTAACAGAACCTTAGCCAGGTAATCAAGGTCAAAGTGTCAGTTATCAGCCATGTCCACAGAATGTGCTTCTGTGTATGTATGTGTGGGGTGGGATGGGGATTGAACCCAGCAGGGGCATTTTACCTCTGAGCTATACTCCCAGCCATTCTTTATTTTGTACTTTTATTTTGAAACAGTCTTGCTAGGTTGCTGAGAATCTCTGATGAGGAAGCTGAGGCACAGTGCCATTCAGTAGCTCACTCAAGGATGCACAGCTAATAAGTGGTCAGGATTCAAATCTAGGCAATTTTAGCCAAGTTGTAAAATCCCTGCAGTAATGTATTGCCCTTGTCAAAGGTAAGAAGTCCTAAGCTGAATTGATCTCTGTAGGAAAGACTGCAAATCTTAAGTCATATGAAGAGAAGCCCTTTTATAGGAGTGTGTACTCTACTGCATGAAAGGTGTGCTAAGAATGGTCTTGAACCTGCAATCCTCCTGTCTCAGACCATAGGTGTGTGCCACCTCGCCCAGTTAGCATATGCTCTTGATATCATGTGATAGGAATGTCACTTTACCTCTGTGTTCCACTTCCCAAAGTCCACAGTTCAATCATGAGGAACTCATCAGACTCATGCACATGAAGGACAACCTGTAGAATGCCTCACCCATGCCCTTCAGAGCTGTCAAGGTCATCACAAACAAGAAATGTCTGAGATGCTGACATGGTCAAGAGGAACCTAAGGAGACCTGATGTCTAAGTGCAAGGTGTAGTAAGTGCAAAGTAGTAAAACAAACAAAACACAGCAACCACCAACAACAAAACAAATAAAAAGCCCAGTAACTAAAAACTAATGAAATACGGATAAAAGTGTTTAAACTTTATTTTAGTTTTCATTTACTGAACTATGTGTCAATATTGGTTCATTAATTTTTCACAAATGGGGCCATGATACTGGAAGAGTTTAACAATGGGAAAAGTTGAGTGTGGGAAATATGAGAACTTCATGTACCTTCTTGGCAACTTTTCTATAAATCTAACATTATTTTAAAAATTTAAGTTGATTTTTATATAATCTTACGGATGCATTGTAGTAATACAACACAAAAAGAATCAAAGTGGTAAATTTATATATGGATACTTCAGTTGGTGTTTGCCTCGGATTCTACCCTGACCCCCACTCCACCTTCCCCATCCACGTTAGATCCATGTTAGTGAGATTGCTAGTGATATATCATATATGAGCAAGAGTCATGTGATCAAACTATCTCAACTTTCAGAGATCCCCTGATGGCTTAATACCCAGACAAGCAAGCGATCCCTTTGCAGATGAAAGACACCAGTGGAAATAAACATGACAGTCATTGATCCAGCTCTAACATTCTCCTCAGCATTTCTGTTTTATTTTTGTATACTTTTATTGGTGCATTGTAATCATGCATCATGTTTAGGTTTAATGTCATAGAAATGTTCATACATGTAACACCCAGTGTATTTCCCTCCAGATCCTGCCCGGCTCCTTTTCCCTTACCATTTATAACATTAAAATTGGTACTCGTAGGTTCACACATGCACATAATGGGAATATAAATGGACCTGGACAGTCAGGATTCCCATGTTAGACTAATCTTGAGAGCTGACTTTGACTGAGCCCTTACTCTTTGCTAGCTCCATATTAAAGCCTTCCTGTGGATTAGATCTTGGGAGCAATTCAAGGATTTATTCTGTGGATGTTTATATTTACCCTACAGGGAGTCTATGTGCACTTGTGTCTGGGATGGGATTGCATCTGTGATTGTGAAGATTTAATTCAACTCAAGGCATGTAGAGGTCTCCCTGCTTTCCTTGAACTAAGCGCTCCAGCTCAGATGACCAAATGGCTCTTTAGTAAGCACCTCAGTTGGACTTCCTGGCATAAGTCATGTGACACTGAGGCATAGCATATGGTACCCAGTGGGGCATTCAACCTATAATAAAGAGCATAGTCTTAGTCCTCCAGGAAAAAATACCCAGTGCTACCTGCATTTCCCATAACACAACTGAGGCCTGAGTCTAGTGCTTGAAGATATATGAATAATCAGAAAGAAAGGCTCTACATTTTTAGTGGATTCTGATGTTTTCAAATTACTGTAGAGGCAAATCTCTTTGCTAAGTATTTTTATTAATCAGTTTCATAACCAATCAGCTAGCTCTAAAGAAAACATGGAGGAGAAATAAGTCCGAATTTAATAATTAAATCAAATAACTGATTTATCAGAAGCTGGACAATAACTTAGGGGCCTAAGCTCAGAGAGATCCTATTCTTGGTCTAAAGCTCTGTTGTCGTCATCTTGAAATTCTCAGTAATTTCAAACGAGAGACTCTGCTCTTACATTTTGAACTGGACACCACAGATTATATAGCCAGTTCTACTTATAATTTTTATGTCTCCTTTTCTCAAATGAAGGCATGTCCAGTAGTGTATGCTAAGTCTTCAGAAGACAGAGCTGTTCTTGAGAAAGCAAGTTTAATTTAATTACACACATACAATATTCCAAATCAGATGGACTAAGCAACAGGATTCAACACTGGTCTTTCTATCTCTCTACTGCCTGTTTGCAAACACTGAATTCATGGCCTGGGGCAAGTAGAAGAATTGTACTATAATGAGATTTTGATCATAGATACAGATGCTGTCAGACAAGCCAGGAGAATGTTATCAATGAAATGTCATTTTCCTATCAGACCTGGCCTGGAAATTGAATCCCCAAGTGGTTGGTCTAGTCACAGTGCATAATCCTGGAACTGAGAATTGCCTAAGAGGAAGGATTTTATGAAATCAGGTAGCAGAAATATTTGAAGGCTATCTCTCTGCAACTGACTGAGCTCAGGTAATCTCTGATCTCCCAATGTTAAAACATATTTTTAAAAATCTCCTATATTAAAGAGAAGTTGTGGGCAAACACTGGCAAATAATTATTTTAAAGAGAACCACACAAGTATTTGCCTGCTCCAAAGGAGTCTGATGTTAAGTTTTGAATTTTATCAGGCACATTTTCATGAAAGTTTTTATCATTATTAATAATTTTTGTTGTTTTATGTTTTGATATTTTTATGTCTTCTGCTTAAAAAAACTGAACTCCTTAGCTTAAAGGGCTCTCTCTACTACTCTGTTTGCAATGTATAATTATTGAGGCCTGAGAGAAGAGTAGAGAAATACATTGTGAGTGTTACCAGAGTGAAACAGCTTTCTTGAATATGAATATTTTCTAGTACTGCTGGTAATTCACAGTTATCTAAAGAATTTGGCAGAGATTAGCCAGTCACAGAAAGTGAAGGGTGATATGTTTTCTCTCATATGCAGAAGCTAGGGCGTAATCAGGATACCAAAGGGACTTCAGATAATGGAGGAGAAACTCTAGTGGAGCCAGACAGGTGGTCTAGGGGAAGGGGAGGGGGAGAGGAAGAATCAATGAAGGAATCACTTCCATAGACATTATGTATCTATAGGAGAATATCAATGCAAATCTTAATTTCATGTTTGGGGAGGGGGTTGGGGGAAGGGGGGAGGGAGCCGGGGGAAAGCCCACCAAGTGCCATGTGCATGCATGTCACTATCACTATGATAGACATGACGATGTGAGACTCTAAAGCACCAGTAAAAGTATAAAAAATAAAAATAAGGAATTTGGGATTTTGGAAACCATCCACCTAGCGGAGAGATTCAGTTGTTAAATCACCACTTTGAGTTGAACTAGGGAATAAACATCTTTCAGCTCTTGACTCTACGAGAGCCTGGAATTCCTCCTCCTTTCTTGAACATCCTCACTGCCATCTTGGGCCTTTCCTCCTTCACATTGGTTCTTCTGAGATCCTGCCTCTCTGTGGGGAAGCTGTGGGCCAGGGCTGGCGTAAGTAGCTGAAGGGCTCTAATGAGGGTGGCGCTGACATCCCAGCCTCTCAGAGATGGCCTTGGTCACATGGTCACCTCCGAGTGACTTGTGCAGGGCCTGTCTTCTCACCCCTGTCAAGTTCTTTGCTAGAGTTCAAACCTTATTACAATTACGGCGGAGTAGTCTCACTGGGTTATTTACTTGTTATCTCTGCCAGCAGGGAAATTTTCTACAGTATAGCCAGCAAACTTTCTCCTAACCTAAAGTTAATTGGCTGGTGTTCTAGAGAAAATTGTGGGATGCTGTCAAAAGGTTTCCTATGGGTTTACAATAGAATAATTAAAACATTCTCTCATTTCTTTCTTTATTATTTTTGTCTCTCAACTTTAGTTTGATCCTACCTATATGAATTTTTTTGCATGTACTCGTGAGGAACAGAGTTCAATTTCTTTCATTAAAAAAAAAAAAATAGCCAAATAGTTTCATGTAGTGTATGCACCAGTGTGTCTGTGGAAATCAGTTTTCAATTCTAGTTTAAATCATCACACTCAGATCTGGACAGAGAACGTTCTGTTTTGGGTTCTGCGTGAGAGGCCCACTGATTGGATAACTTATAACTAGTGGGAGTAAATTAATAGACTGGTAAAGGGCCCAGGACGTGGAGAATTAATTCTCCAGAGTGATGAGTAACATCAACTAGATTTTCCTTCTTGGAAGGATGAATTACAAGATGTGAAAGGAACTAGATAGACTTTGGGTCAGTTGAGAAGTCCCCAAGAGGAATTAGGATTGGAGATTATTCAGAAAGACTAGGTTGCAGGGTTGTGGGGAGAAAGTCAGAAATATGAGTGGCCTGGAGATACCAGGGAATAGCAGCAGCTGCCATCTTTCCAATTTTGTTGCATAGAAGTTCAATCTGTTCTTTACTTTACATCCTTCCATTCACTAAGATCTCTAGAAAAAACAATGTGGGAAAAGCTCACATGGTACCCTATGCCTCATATTTCAGCTTGCTGAACTGAACTTTTATTTTTATTTATTTTTAAACTGTTCAACTACTTAAGTAGGGCACTAAAAAACAAATGGACGTGGAGGCCATGTCCTTCCTTCTTTCTTTTTTTCCTTTCTCTCTCTCTCTCTTTTTCTAGTTCTCCCCTTCCTTCCTTCCTTCCTTCCTTCCTTCCTTCCTTCCTTCCTTCCTTCCTTCATTTTTCTGTTCTGAAGATTGAAACAAGGGTGCTCCCAGCCCTTTCCACCTTTGCATTTTTTAAAAAATATTGAAATAGGGTTTCATTAAGTTGTTGAGAGCCTTGCTAAGCTGCTGTGGTTGTCCTTTAACCTGGGATCCTCCTGTCTCAGCCTCCCAAGTACTGGGATTACAAAGGTGTGCCACCACACTGGGCTCCTTATACCTTCAAATAAAGAGAATTAGAGAAAGAAAAACGAAGACAACATGTTGATCTCCTACTAGGAACATGATGCCTATTTTGTCCTTATCAAATTTACTTCTCACATCATATCAGAAAATAGGTGTAACCGTGTCCCTACTAGAGATAAGAAATGTCAAATAATATGGGCAAAGTAATTGGAGAACCGAAGATTTAATTAAAATTTCTCTAATGATAAATACCATAGCCTCTCTATTATGCAATGTCTTTTAATTACAATAATATCAAGGGTAATGAGAAAACAGAAAGGAGAGGGAATCTCGCACAGGCACAGATTGTGCCCCTACTTCATACTGTGAAGCTGTGCTGTTGCTTCACTAGATCTTCAGGACAGCATGACAGAGTAGAGCTGACATTGTATTTGTTTGTGTGTTTATTTATTTAGTGGCACTTGGAATTGGACTCAGGAGCATTCTATTTGCAAGCCACACCCCCAGTCTTTTTTTTTATGTTTGTTTATTTGTTTTGAAACAGTTTCTCACTGGGCTGTTGAGAGTCTTGCTAAGTTGCTGATGCACTTCTTGAATCTGTGATCTTCCTGTCTCACCTTCTTAAGTACTAGGATTACAGGTGTGCACCATCACACCTAGTTTGACTTGTATTTTTATGTTAAAAAAAAAAAAGGAATCTTGCAAAAGTCATAAAAAAGAGTCACATAGCAAGGGATGGAGCCAAGATTTATGCTGAGCCAAATTCACTCCAATGCATTAGCTTCTACTCAAGTGTGGTTTGGTCCTAAAGAGCCATTCATGCTGAGATAATTATATATAAAAATGAATATAATACACACATACATATTATATTATATTATATTATATTATATTATATTATATTATATTAATTTGTATGTATATATTATGTATGTAATATATGCACACATATATCTGTGTGTATATATGTGTTGTGTGCATAGATATATAGTAATGTAATATATGTACATACATATATGCAATATGTGTAATATAATATATCTATATTTATGTATATATAATGCAATGTAACTATAAGCAAAATATTGAGAGGCCATCATAAGACAAATAATTTCAACACACTATGAATTTGAAAGCAACAGAAGAATGTCGATGGCGGAGACAATGGAGGAAGCCATGGATTATGCGCACCCAGAAGTCACCACAGCAGACAGGGAACCAGTGTACCAGCAGAACACCCAGAGTGCTTCTGGCACAGAGATGAAAAGTGCAGCAAAAACTAGCAGAGAATTTGCTCATTATTTCTGCACAGTATGGTATATACGCTCAGGTTTTCAATAATATGGACATGTTTGATAGTATATGTAAAACCAAATGTTTCTTTGAAAATAAGTCTGTTTCCATTTACTAATAAATGTTATAAAGACCAAATTCACAGATGTTGACTGTTTTTTTATGTGCTAAGCTCTTTAAACATTTAATTTATTTTTATCACGATTCTCTAACTTGATGGCATTATCCATATTTTTAAAAAAGTAGAAAACTGAGAGATTCATAGAGTTAGGAAACTTGTGCAAATGCACATGCGTTTTGAAGACAGGATTCCAACATAGACAGATCTGACTCCCAGATCTGCTACTTCAATGCACTTTCCACTATTTTTCAATTATATTCAGTGTTTCCTGCCACTAGCCTGATGACAGAAGTTTCCACCTTTCAATGGATGGTGCCCAAACTAAGGCCATATGATGAGGTGTCAATTTGGAAATGTTGTGTTTATATTAACATAGAAAATCATGGTTTCCTTTGACTATAACTAAATAAAATTTGTGTATGTGTGTGTGATATATGTGTATAAAATTCAACTACTTGCAAGATACTTGGTGCATAGTAGGGACATAATAACTACTGTGCTGAAAAAAAAATGCATGAAGAGTTCTGATAACTCTTGGTTGAATATTTATTTCCCTTATTTTGCCTATGCAACATAATCTGACCAATTTTGAGGCAATTAATGTTGAGAAAGCTTTCAAGAGAACAATGCTTTGGAAAACAAAGAACCAAGTCTCTGGTATGCAGTGGTGCAGTCTTTTGTTCCTCTGCAGCCAGTTTATTATTAAGCTCACTGATTGACTAATTAGTAATTAATTTAATTATTAATGCCATTTACATAGTTGGAGTTTTGCAGTCATTAAGCAGATCTATTCCCCTTCCCATGCCTTTGCATCTTAAAATATAAGAAAGGGGTGAAGAGGAGCAGATAAGTGAGCAATTAAGCTATGAAATGCACAAGGCAAACAAACAGGGATGACTTACAATGAGAGACTGCACATCAAGGAAGGAAGGGATTACTTGGAACCGAGTGAAGGATAGGCTACTTCTCTGTAGGGAACTTCTAAACTTTGAGGTAGAGGTTATGTACAAACGCACATCTGTACAACATTTATAACAGAACGTGGGAGTGTGGAAACCTGATCATACATTCAGCAAATGCAGCTGCTGGTTGAAGCCCACATGTCTCTGCAATCCCCATGGTAGCTGGTGGCAATCAGAGAGGGGTGACAGCAGATTTTTTTTTTTTTCCTTAGCATCTTTGTCTCAGTTTTAGCCTCTGCTGAAATTAAATGGAAAATACCACGCTCCCGCTAAAAATTAACATGCATTCTCCAGAAAGAACAACAACAACAACAAAAAAGGTATAAATTATGTCTGATTGAACAAACACCACTCCACTGTTGAGCAGCCAGTCAATGGAGAGGGCAGGGAGAGGCAATGGAGCAAGGTAATGTGTAATCTCACCAGTCAATGGGCTGTGGGCCGGCCCGGGCAGCCCATTGCTGGAGGTGTCAGGGAGATAAATAGCAGGGTGTCCTCCTCAAAAATATGATTAATACCCTCCTCGGTCCACTGCTGAAGATGTAGTGGCTGCAGCTGGTCTGGACAGCAGTTGCATAGAGGGAAAAACCAGGACAATGGCAATGGAGCAGAGAGGGCAGAGAGGAGGACGGATAGCCACCGCAGTGCGAGTGCTGAGGCCTGACGGGCAGGCAGGGCATGGCATGGCCAGCAGGCTTCTGAAGCTGCGGCTTAAGTAATGCTCAAGCCCAGCTCCTGCGCTTGCACCTGAGCCCAGAGGCCA
>PVLC010049446.1:0-10432 GCA_004027655.1 Graphiurus murinus | reverse complement strand
CTAGATATGAGTCCTTTGTCAGATGAGTAGCTGGCAAAGATTTTCTCCCACTCTGTGGGTTCTCTGTTGAGGTTCTTGATAGTTTCCTTTGCTGCACAGAAGCTCTTTAGTTTATTGTAATCCCATATATTGATCTTCCTTTGGGTTGCTTGTGCTTTTGAGGTCCTGTTGAGAAAGTTTTGACCTGTGCCTATGTGTTCAAGTGTTGGACCTATGCCTTCTTCAAGTAGCTGCAAGCTCTCTGGCCTGACATCCAAGTCTCTGATCCACCTGGAATTGACTCTTGTGCAGGGTGAGAAAGTGGGGTCGAGTCCTTTTGTTTAATAAAAAGAGAAAATAATGTGTTTAAGAGTTGTTTTTATTTATTTATTTTTTTTGGTACTAGGGATTGAACCCAGGGGTGTTCTACCTCTGGGCTATACCTCCAGGCCCTATTTAATTTTTTATTTTGAAACAGGGTCTCATGAGGTTGCTGAGGGCCTCGCTGAATTGCTGAGACTGGCTTTGAACCTGCAATTCTCCTGTCTCAGTCTTCCAAGCACTGAGATTCGAGGCATGTGCCACCATGTTCAGCATGTTTAACAGTTTTCTTCTTCTTCTTCTTCTTCTTCTTCTTTTTTTTTTTTTTTTTTTTTGCAAAAGCTTTATTTCTCGCAGAAAAATTAATGTGAACAAACATATGAAGTTAATAACAATTTGTGGAGGACCAGCCATTCAAAGTAGTATTTTAAAGTTTAGTAGTTTATTTTATTCTATTTTGTGGTACTGGGGGATTGAACCCAGGGACATTCAACCTCTGAGCTACACCCCTAGCCCTATTTTTGTATTCCTTATTTTGAAACAGAGTCTCAGTAAATTGTGGAGGGCTTCACCAAGTAGTTGAGGCTGGCTTCGAACCTGTGATCCTCCTGTCTCAGCCTCCCAAATATTGGGATTACCCAGCATGCACCACCACGCCCAGCTAAAGCTTAGTAGTTTATAATCCTCAACTTCTCGCTCCCCTTTCTGTGCCGTATCTCTCACCCCCTTAATGTCAGCTAGGTTGTTAACATGCATGAAAATATCCAGATGTGCTGATTCTGCCCTCTTTCACCTGTCTCCCCCCAGTGCTCTGGGGGGCCTCTCACTCCCTGCAGACATCACGGGGCCACGCTCAGACCCAGCTATCTTTGCGTGCAGGAAGAAATGATAGAAATGATTGGCTACTTCATCTAGCACTTCTCCCTTAGACGACACATCGCTGTCTAATGCCATGTCTTCGATTCTTTCTGCCTTTAAATTCTTAGAAAAAAAAAATTGCTGCTGGGTCCTGGTCACAAAAACCTGTGGCTTTCAGGTGGCTGTCGGCTCTGATAACAGAAACATGTGGCTTTCCTATGGGCATCAGAAACGTGTGGCCTTCCTGTGGGCCGGATAAGAACTCAGCTTCAGATAAGGCAGAAAGAGGTCAAAGTGTTTCAAAGCGTCTTCTTCCCCTGACGACGTCCTTCCCTTGTTGGGGACTCTTCTACGTGATTTAGTTCTCAGGCTTGTTTTGAGGACATGCCGTGTGCCCTGAGTACTCAGAGCTGATCAAGGCTGCTGGGGTCCCTTGGGGAGGCAGAGGGAGCCCCGGGCACGGGTGGCTGTAGTACCTGCCCACTAAGTCCTCTTCACAGAGTTATTCCCTGGGCCAGGCCCTGGGCTCCGGGCCGAGGGTACACGTCTCCAGTGAAGAGGGAACAGAAACACACCTCATTCTCTCACTGGGCTTCTCCACCGCACAAAAGAGTCCTGGGCTCCTATGGTCCCCTCCTCCCGGCATGAGCGGGGGCCACAATTCCTCCCCGCAGACCCTGGACAGGTTCTCTGGGTCCATCAGCTGATTGTGGGACAATTTTCTTTCTTTGGGAGGAATTTCTAATTAAATGGAGACAGAACCGTGGGCCTTGAAGACATTTGGCCTTGCGGTGTTTCTCCTAGTGTTACTAGTTTATACATGTTTTGTGTCTAATTATGGCAGCTTCAATGCAGGGTAAAGTTCTGTTTTTTGGGGGAAACCCACATTGTTCTCCAGGGAGCATGCTAAGTGTATGTACGGGGTACCTCTCTCTCCCCCAGGGTGTGAAGCTTTCTCGTCCCAGCCCTCAGGCTTCCTAGGGCTTTGCTGTGTCTTGCTTTCCCTCTGCCTGGGTTGCCTTTGGTCACCTCTCAGCACTTCATGATCTGCCCACCCCGCCTGGCCTGGCTGCCCCTCCTGCAGACAGCGTCTCTGCGTGTCCACAGCAGGAAGCCTCCCCGCTGCGTCCTCAGGCGCCCCGTCCGTCATGTCACAGCCTGGCACTGGCACGGCCTGAAGGCAGGAGTGTGGGCAGATCTGGAAGCGCCTTCTCTGGCCAGCCAGGGCCCCGGGGCCCAGTGTGATCCTTGATGTAAGAGCCCTGTCACTCCTGCCTTGAGCCTTTATCTGAGAGTCAAAAGAAGAAAAAGTTGGAAGGCCACGAGATGATCTGTTACTCTTTTCCATTAAGTTCCATGTTCCCTAAAAGCAAGGATTACGCCCATTGATTGATTGATTCATTCACCAAGTACTTATCGAGCTCCCAGCGTTGGGCAGATGAGCAGAGACCTCTGTCCTCACGGGTCTTTCATTGAAACAGGGAGATGCTTGTTCAACACACACCAAACAAGTATGTGTTACCCTCTATTATTTATGTTGGGGGGTTATAGTTTCCGTGTGATGGATGCGTGACTTTTCTGTCACCTTAACAAATACCTGAGACAACCAGATTGTAAAGAGAGGGTTCGTTCGGCCCAGTGTCGTTGGTTGACTGGCCCTGTTGCTGCTGGGCCTGTGGGGCAATGCATCATGGCGGCCAGGACATGAAACAGCAGAGATGCTCGCCTCCTGGGCTGGAAAGAGAGAAAGGAAGAGACCAGGTGTCACCGTGCCCTGTAAGGCCAAGCCACACACACAAAAGAATCCATTGTGTACATATCCCAAAGATTTGTAATCCATTCATCTGTTGATGGACATCTTAACTGGTTCCATAGTTTGGCAATTGTGAATTGTGCAGGTATAAACACAGATACACATGCATTGGTCTGATAGTTTGGTTTCCATTCTTTTGGGTAGATATCCAGAAGTGGTATTGCTGGATTGGAGGGCCCACTTCTTTTTTTTTGTGGTACTGGGGATTGAACTTGGGCATTCTACCTCCGAGCTACACCCCCCAGCCCTATTTTTTATTATTTATTTGGAAACAGGGTCTCACTAAGTTGCAGAGGGCCTCACTAGGTAGCTGAGGCTGGCCTCGAACCCTGATCCTCTGGTCTCAGCCTCCCAAATGCTGGGATTACAAGCATGTGCCACCACACCCGGCTTGGAGGGCCCACTTCTGACATAACAATGACATAAGGCCTCTGCTGCAGCAACAGGCAGTGCAACACTGTCTCCAGCGGGCCTCGCGTGGTCCTGAGAGCCACTGTCGGGGTCCAGATTTCACAGGCCCGAGGAGGAGGAGAAGCGGCCAGCTGCCGGGTGCTCTGAAGCACCAGACACTAAGTGTGTCACCGTGACAGTTCTGCACTGGCGAGAGACTCTGATTTGCCCTCCTGGGAGGAAGGCGGCCTGTTGTGCCCACTTGATGGTGCCAGCGCAGAGAGAGGAGGCTCCCCAACGCCTCTCCAGGGATCCGACACCTTCCCCTGCGGCTCCACACAGGATTCTGCTCATCCACAGGCTTGGATGAGCAATGCTCTCCAATCATACCACCCGGCGGGGCCTATGGCTACTCACAACAAGTTGACAAAGTGAAAGTATCTTCTCTGCTCCCTCTTAAAAAGTTACAGCCTGGCCAGGACCCACCATCAGAACAGGCACAGACCAAACGCAAGGAGAGAGAGTTCTCCAGGTGGAGACGCGTCCTCCTGGCTCCCCACCGCGTCCAGCAGCCCTGCTCTCTCTGGGTGCCCATCAAAACTCAGAGATGGCGACACCCTGATGTGCTCAGTGTCTCTTACAGACAGGAGGCAGGAGACTCAGACTTGAGAACCCCCCACCTCTGAACCCCAGTTCCCATTTCAATGACAGGCTGGTCATTTCTCTGAGGTGCCATGGGGGAACACTGCGTGAATCCAAGTCAGGCTGCCAGCAGTGCACACTGCGGCTCAGCCACCTCTAGTGGGGTCCCTGCTCTTCCTTGTTCCTGTCCCCCCCCCCAATCCCCGCCCATGCTGCTAAGTCTGCGCTCTGCCCAGGCCCGCCAACCCCCAGCTCCTCTCCCTGGCCCTGCCTAGATGGTACTCCTGTGTCCTGAGCTTGTTTCCTGTCTTTTCTTGAGGAGCGTCCCCGAGAGGAAGGGACTTTCTGTCCTCTGAGGGTTTCAAGTGCCTGAGCAAACCTGCCCCACGCGCAAGTGTTGGTGAAAGGAAACTCCATCGGCCAAGACCCTCGGGTTTCCTCTTCCCTCCCTTTCCTGCGCACCTTCCTCCTTCCACTGGGGAGAGACTCGGCGGCTGCAGACTCCAGTGGCGGCAGACATTGGTGACGTGAGGGAAGGGATGCGCTAGCCCTAAAGCCCAAAGCGGGGCCCTTGCTGGGAACCTCTTCTCCAGAGGCGCCCACATTCAGCGAGGGCGCATGCGTAGTCCATCAAAGGGAGGCTGAATCCAGATTCCACATGTCCGGCCTTTGGAGTTGGGTGTGGACTGAAGTTGTGAGGGTAGACCCCACACATCACAGGTGTACCCTAAATCTGGGGGGACAGCAGAGGGAGGGTGAGCTTTTCCAGGAAATCCTGTCACCAGCTCCCTGAGGTGTGTGCCTATCCACCCTGCCCAATCCAGCTCCTTTGCCACCAAGCCTGTGATGCCTTTGGACTTTCCCTATGACCCGAGTCACTGCCTGCCTATGAGAGAAAGAGCCACATTGGGGCAGGGGCAGAAGGGACAAAGGCGACATCCGGACTTCTCTGCAGAGATGCTGGTTAGCTGCTGCTTGTTTTCTTCATCTGTGTGATGAACTTGCCTCCCGGGTTCTTGGAGGATTTAATGAGGTAAGGAAAGATGTGAAGGCGCTTAGCACGTGTGCATCGGGACGCAGTAAGTGGTTAAACTAAAAACAATTTACTACAGAGCATGTCAAGTGCACAGAGTCAGAACAGTGTAATAGATCCCCCACGCACCCATTAAGCAGCTGCCGCGCCTGTCAGCTCTCTGCCGTCTTCGTCTTGTCGTCCCCACCCACTGTCTCTTCCCGAAGGAGTGTTGATGATGAGATGACAGTGACTTCCAGTTACTTCTCTTCGAGGTACGGCGCAGACGTTCAAGTGCACAGATCCTCACTCTACAGTACTGACCCTTGGCCACTTGACTGTCTGTCACGTCACGGAGACCCTGTCCCTCCCTCCCGGGAAGCTCTTTCTTATTCCTTCCCTGTCTGCTCTGTCCTCATACCTACATGGGGGATGACTTCCACCAGTCCCTGTTCTAGACCACCACACAGCAGGAATGGAGCGCAGTATGATGTCTGTGCGGCTCATCCTTGTTGTTGAATTGGTTTTCTTTATATCACTGGGTTACTTATCCATTGTATGGACATACCACAGTTCACTTATCTGCTCACCTGTTGATAGATTTTTTATTTTTTTTCCTCCAAATTTTGGCTATTATAAATAAAGCTGTTATGAATATAAGTAATTTTATAGGCATATGATTTTACTTCTTTGGGGAATATTGGTAATATGGAAATACCAGCATTTACTTAGGAGTAGAATGGCAAGGTCATATGTTAAGTTAATGTTTAGCTTTCTAAAAAATGGTCACAACCTTTTTTTTTTTTCTTGCAGTACTGGGGATTGAGCTTAGGGGCATTCTACCTCCAAGCTATACTTTCAGTCCTATTTTTTATTCTTTATTTTGAAACAGGGTCTCACTAAGTTGCTGAGGGCCTCACTAAGTAGTTGAGGCTGGCTCTGAACCCTGATCCTCTGGTTTCAACCTCCCAAGTACTGGGATTACAAGTGTGCTCCACCACACCCAGCTTACATGACATTTTTTTTTTTAAATAAATGGTCACACTGTTTTACATTCTCTCTGGACAACAGTGTAAAGAGTTTTAGTTGTTCTGCATCTTCATTTGGAGTGTGATCAAACATTAAAATGTCTTTATTCTGGCGACGTTCTTACCGTGTGTTACAATTTATATTTTGCTAATTCTAATGATATGGAGTGCTATTTCATGTACTTCTTGGCCATTCATACATCTTCCTTTCTGAAGCATCTTTTCAAACCTATGATCCATTTTATGGGTTGTTTGTATTTTTATTATTAGGCTGTAGAAGTTCTTTGTATATCCAGGATCTAAATAATATGTTAGATATGTAATAAAGATATATGTGTACACATACACATATGTATACATATATTTTTACATACATATGCATGTGGTGAAGTCACACACACACACACACACACACACGTTGAAGACAATGCTTTTTCCTATTCGTGACTCGCCTCTTTATTTAAAAAAAATTCACATTTGTTGAAATATGATTTACATGCACTGAATCGACTCATGTGGGTCGCAGTTCTGTGAGTTTTGACAAAGTCATACATGTGACCACCGCCACCAAAGTCAAGAAGCAGAATGCTGCCTGTACCCTTCAAGATCCCCTCGTGCTCCCTGGCAGGCATCGGGGCCCCGTCCCTGAGCTCTCCGAGGCACTGACACGCTCTGTTCCTGCAGTTCTGGAAAATGCCTTTCCCGCCTTGGTTGATTTCTGCCCTTTGCCAGCGTGCTGGCCGATATCCTCTGTCTGCCAGCCTCCACCCCAGGAGAAATTCCACTGCCTCCTCTGTCTTCTCCTGCCCACGGCTTGCCTCTGACCTAGTACACCGGTTTTGGAATCTCTTAGCTACCTTCGTCGTGAGGCTGTCCTCGGAGCTTTTCTGGTCTTATCATTTATAATTAATTTGTAATCCCGTGAGCCAGAGTACGATACCTGGACTATTCAGAGAGGCCCAGAGAGGCAGGCCTCAGTATTCCTTCTTTAAGTGGAGACCAGGGTCCCAGAGGCTGGCGCCTGGCCTCCAGGCAGGACTGTGAGAGTCCGGGGAGCCCTCAGTCTACTACAATTGGAGATGCAGCTTGGGGGAGGCCAGGTTTTCTCATGCACCCCAGAAAAGTGTCTCCTCCTTTCTGCTACCTGCTCAGACCCTTGGGCTTAAGGACCAAGTGGATCCAGTGCCCTGTGGGCTCTAGGGCGGCAGACCCACAGGGACCAGGGTAAGGCTTGAGTGCTGGGGCGTTGGCAGAGGCTGAACTCGGGTGAACCCCGGGCCGTAGGTCATCTAGACTTGAGTTGGAATCCGGCTCTTCTCAGGCACATCTGGCAGAGCCCCAACTCCTGTTAAATGGAGAGAGGATGGAGCGAGGAGCAGGTGGGAGGATGTGGGTGGCACAGCTGTGGCGGCGGGCACCCGAGAAACTGTGTGCCAGGATGCCCGGGTGAGCTGCTGCTGTCGGTAGCACGGGGGGTCTGGCACTCAATTCACATTTCTCCCACGCGTGTGCCTCCGAGGCCTGTGCCCTGGGGTCCCTCTGCCTCACCACACTGCCCTGAGCTTTTGGCTGGAGACACAGAGAACCAGAGAGGCACAGCAGGGTCTCCGGCCCCTCGGGGGGACGTGTGTCCTCAGCCTGCACAGCTGCGATCGCAGGCGGCTCCACCACCCAAGAGCCCGTGCCTGGGAGACTCTGGGGCAGCCGCACTGGCTTGAGAGGCTTGAGAACCCAGGCGTGGGCCCATCCCCCCCCCCCCCCCCGCCAGCCTTCAGCACGTTCTGGGAACTTGCTGTACTAGCTGTCGCCATGGTGAATTTCCACGTAAGACCCCGTTCTTCTTCCCTTCCGGGAGCTCCTTGTCTAACTGTGGAACAGGGACAGTGTGTTTCATCTAAGCACTTCTCTTCATGGTAATTGCTATTTGAATGTTGATTATGCAAAGAAAAGTTCTGGTAGCTTCAAGCCACCATTATGTCTGCACACGTGTGTTGAAGGCAAATGTATGTATCATATATGCATGCATGTACGTTTTTTTTTTTTTTTAAACATGCAGTCCTGTGCTGGCAGTAGTGCACGGAGACTCACACTCACGTTTCTCTTCCTAGTCAAAGCTAGCCCAACCCCTTAGGAAGGCTGCATGTGGTCACCGCCTGTCCTCCAGGCTAGAATCAGGTCTTTTGCTTCTATCTTAAAATAGTTCAACTGTAGGGGGAAAAGGGTATGTGTGAAGATGCCTTTCCAAGTTTTATTTATATTAGCAAACAGGAGAGTTACTTAAATGTCAGTCAACAGGGAACATTTTTGGTGACTTGTGGTTGATTTTAGGTGTCGGTATATTATGGAGTCATTAGAAGGTGTCATAGTCTGTTTTGTGTTGCTATAACAAAGCACTTGAGGTCAGTCACTTAAAAAAGTGAAAAGGACTTATTTGGCTCATGATTTTGGGGGCTGGAAGGTTCCGGCAGCGTGATGCCAGCATGCTGACCAGGGCCCCTTGCTGCTTCACAACATAGGCAGTGGAACAGGAAAGAAACCAGCCGTGTCCAGAGAGGCCAGATATGTAGACGGCCTTGCTTTGTAACCCCTTGCCCTTGGAGAACCAATTCCCTCCATACTAGTTGACTCTCATGAGGCCCAGCCCGCTGCACGGGGCCCGTGTTAATCCAGTCGTGAAGGCCCAGCTCCCTCAGCCTCATGACCTCCTAACACCTCGCCCCCACCCCACTGCACACCCAGCTTCTAGCACAGGAACCTGTGGAGGACAGCCCCGTCTAAACCACGGCAGAAGGGGTGTGACCGGAAGCGATCTAAACTCACTCCGACTACACCTGTTGTTAAGTGGTGTGCGAGTGGGCGTGGCTCAAAGGGGACCATGGAGGACCAGTAATCACGAGGCTGCCGTGGGCTCCTCTGCTCTGTCCGCCAGACCCCCGCCCCCACTGCTGAGGGGGATCCTATCTCCTTACTTTGCAGAGGGGTAGACGGAGGCCTCACGTTTGTCGTGAGCTCAGTTCCGTGGCCGTGAAGGTCGCCCGTGCTGGGGAGGAGCTGGCCTGCTCTGACGTGGAGCTGGGATTTCAGTGCGGTCGCTACCCTGGGTGGTGTTGGGAGGATGGTCCAGTTGGGCAGAAGCTTTCCTTGTTCAGCAGATGTTGAATTCTGCTCTTGTGCCTCTGTCCGTTAGTGGTGACATGGGTGCAGTGGCTTCGGGAGTCCTCCCTCTCTGCAGGGGTGACTGCGTAGAGCCCCCGGCCTGGAAGACACCTGTGTCTGCTGGGGACTGGGGCACAGCCAGGCGGCCTGCGCATTTCAGAGAGCAATTTTCTCAATACCGTTTCAAAATAGTCTTGTTTTCCTTCTCATGTTTTTTTTTTTTTTTTTTTTTTTCTGTCCTCCCCACTCCCCGTATGTTGTGGATGCAAGGGAAATTCAAGGGTGAATTACTCAATATAGTAACACAGATTAAATAATCAAACTTGCATTGACACCAAAAGGTTCATGCATAATTCAGGTAGTTAAGACTCACTGATTTAATTTATTAGGCAAAGCTATATTGTGTTGCCAAGAGAAGGGTTGTTATGAATGAGGGCTGGACAAGTGTCCAGACTAGTACTGCTTGTGGTAAACTAATTAGGCTTTGATTGCTGTCTGCACAATACAAATGGTGTAATTAAGCTGTTCTGATTTAAGAATTTCATAATCTAGGTGATCACCAATCCAGGGGCCCAGTTCCATTAGGAGTGTGGCAGAGTTGGGACTCTTCTTTGGAGTGAGGAATATTCATGATGCAAAAGTATTTGAAAGTAAAATTCGTGTAATTCAGAATTGTCTAAAATTCACGAGTGGAAATCCTCTCCAGACACGAGTTTCTGTCCCTTGGGTTGCCTGCTTCAGTCTCCTGCCTGGATGTGGTCATGGTGGCGTCGCTCCGTCCTGCCCGGCCTCCTCCAGGTGGCCCCTGGCGCCTCATAGTTGCTCTCAGCTGCAGAGAGCAGAGCCGTCCCTGCCCCCCCGGTCCTCTCCCCAGCCCTCAGAGGCCGTCATCGCTTTCTGAAATGGCTCAAATGTCCTTCCTCCATGATGCTCTTCTTACTTCCCCAAGCCTTTCTGACCTGTTCCTGACTGAGCCCCAAGTCCAGCCCTGGAGACACGAAGACCAACCCGACGGAATCCTTGCTGGCAAAGAGGTATAGAAACTAGATTGGCTGCAGGCTGACAGAGTGGCCTTACCTCACTCAGGAGCTGAAGTGACCTCAAGAAGAAGAAGAAGGAGGAGGAGAAGAAACACCTTTTGAAGAAGAAGAAGAAGAGGAGGAGGAAGAGGAGGAGGAGGAGGAGGAGGAGGAGGAGGAGGAGGAGGAGGAAGAAGAAGAAGAGGAAGAAGAA
>PVLC010049445.1:0-10433 GCA_004027655.1 Graphiurus murinus | reverse complement strand
CCGCTTGCGTGAAAAGGATGCTGGCTCTGCCGCTGGAGGGGACCTGGTCCTTGGAGCTGGAGTTGGGAGGCAGAGAACCAGCGTCAGGCGGCAGGCTGCCGCTCCTTGTCAGGCCCGCGGAGGGTGCCTGCTACTTCCTCCACTTCTCCACTTGCGCCAGGGCAGACGGGGAAGAGGGATGAGTTGCCGCCCCGGAGCCAGCTGCCCGTCTGCCGGGCCAGGAGTGACACAGCCTCTTAAAACGCTCCAGTGGCCATGAGAGCCAAAGAGAGAAGGAGAGAGAGAAAAACACAGGGAGTTTCAGGGGCTGCCACAGGAGCCGCCGCATCCTGGGACGTGCGTCTGACCCTCTCCGACCGTGCCCCGCTGAGCACTGTGCGCCTGGGTCCACAGGTGGAGGGTGCTTGCTTTCCAGCCTCCGTTCCCGCCTCCTGCCCTGCCCAGCGGCTGGCACCCTGCCCTGGGCCGTGAACTCCACTGCCTGGTCCTGCCTCGGGCGCTGGAAGGCAGTCATGAGAATCCCCCACCTCCGCTCCCACAGCAATTTCAACAAGGCTTCCCCCAAATGTGACCTCATTTTGTCCTGGTAGTACCATGACATTACTGTCCCTAATTTAAAGCCACCAGCCCATGGACGCGTTGAGGGAGACCAGGCAGCTGAAACTGAGTGAGTGAGGTCTTTGATTTGAAAGCCAGCTTCTTTCACTCCCACATTGACTGGTCTGCTTTGGTGGTAAGGGTAGGTGTCTACACCCGACTGATCCACTTTGGTGGTGAGGAGGTGGGCTCTGGGGTTTGGAAGATGAGAATGGAAAAATACCGTCATGGCAAGAAGCCTGCATTTGCCATCAGCCCGAGCTTGCCCCCGGGAGCCACCTCCTTCTGTGGTGGGTCAGGAAGCAACCCTCTTCCTGCAAGAAGGATCTGATGGTGGTTATGAGCTGAAAACTTGCTTATGGGAATAAAGCAGAGTGGGCAACTCGTGTGCTTAGTACTACTGGTAGGGACTGCGACATGGACGGGGTGTTGGAAATGCCCGAAACTGTGTGTCATGTTGTACTGGGGATTGAACCCAGGGGCACCCTACCTCTGAGCTATATCCTTAGCCCTAATTTTTTTTTTTTTTAGTATTGGGGATTGAACCCAGGGGAATTCTATCTCCGAGATTCACCCCCAGTCCTATTTTTTTGTTCTTTATTTTGAAACAGGGTCTCACTAAGTTGTGGAGGGCCTCAGTAAATAGCTGAGGCTGGCCACAAACCCAGATCCTACAGTTTCAGTCTCTCAAATACTGGGATTACAAGCATGCACTATCACACCGAACTCCCTAGCCCTATTTTATTTTGAAACAGGGTCTCACTAAGTTGCAGAGGGCCTGACTAAGTTGCTGAGGCTGGCTGCGAACCCAGATCCTGTCTCAGCCTCCCAAGTACTGGGATTACAAGTGTGCACCACCAGGCCCGGCTTGATTTTTTTTTTTTTTTTTTTCAGGTACCGGGCTTGAACCTGGGGCATTGTGGTCTGCTACTAAGCTACACCTCTAGCCTCATACCTGCTAATCTCAAACAAACCTCCTGACTGGAAATAAGAGGGAAATGGCCTACTTCTTCCTCCCTCACCGTGAATGTGTGGGTCCAAGCCCAGGTGAAGGTCCCGAGCAGGCCTGTGACCCTGGGCAAGTCACAGCCTCTTGGGCGTGGCCTTCCCTCTCCCTTTCCTGGAAAAAGGAAGCTGGGACTCCTAAATGACTCCTAAGGTCCGAATGAGTCTCTGAGTCTGCAATTCTTAGGAAATGGAAATCATCAGAGTAGGAAAAGAAAGGTTTCTTTCTGAGAACTTCTCATTTGAGGCCCAGAAAGGGCTTTCCTGCAGGGGCAGTGAGCTCATTAATGGGTCTGTGAAAGAGCATCATTTTCTTGGGGGTTAGAATATGTCCTGGGCTATTTCCAACACTAGCCAACTAGCTCACTAATCAACTAGCCAACCAACCAACTAACTAAGCCATTAACCAACCGACCAATCAACGATCCCACTAGCTAATTTACACCTAACAAGAGCCAGACAACAGGGAAGGAGCCTTTGCACACACCCCCTTGTGTGAAGAGTGTAGAAAGAGACTAAACAGGGAGCGAGGAGCCCAGATCCTGGACTGGCGGCACCCAGCAGTAACTGACATGGCCGACCGAGTAATCAATCTTCCTGCCAGGCCACTCTCCCCGGAGAGAAGCATTTCCCAGGATGAATTCTCCTGAAGAAGCTGGGACGGCACAGCAGCCTGAGCTGTCGCCTGACGGAACTGCTCGGCGCTTCCCAGCTCGCAGGCGCTGGCGCTGGCAGTTTCGTGCAGCTGTGCCAAAAGTGGAGAGAGGCCCTGGTGCACTTTCAGTCACGTGACCCGGTGACTCAGGCCCTTTCTGGTTCCTGCTTGTCTGAGGATGGGAACTGGGGAGGAAAGGCGAGAAATGACTTTGGAGTGATTCTCTGGGAGGGTCCGGGGCTGGGTGAGAATTTGTTATTATATGGTCAACGCTGAACCTTTTCTATGTGAGCATCACTAAGTTATCATACAGCCACAGAATTAGCATTTTCAGAGGACGTCCGCAGCGCCCTTGTGTTCCATCTCCTGTCTCCAACAGCAGCAAGCCAAAATCCTCCGGAGGGGCCGGGAGGGGAGGAGAAGCTACATTTTTCCACTTCCTTTAATGAAATAGTTTGGCATTTAACATCTCATCACGAGGAGCGTGTGTGTGTGTGTGTGTGTGTGTGTGTTTGTGTGTGTGTGTGTGTGCTGTCTAACCTGAAACCACCCCGCCACGTCTCAGCAGGATCCTTCTCCGGTAGACAGGGTGGAAAACCCGTTCCACAGCGGTAGGAATGTCTGACCTGGAGAGACGGTGCTAATTCTGACTTTATTTTCCCTTCTCTGCCAATCTACAGCCTTTCCACAGTAATTTCTTTCCAACTGGGTTTCAAAATGACTTCCTTTAGGACTCTCTCCCCATCAACCTCCTCCTTTTCATGGGAGAGACAAGAACACACCAACCCCGAGTTCCTCCCAGGCATTTGTTCTTGGGGACATGCTATTTTGAGGAGACTTGGGGTTCGTTTGGGGGCATGGTACTCGGTATTTCTCGGTGGAACGGCTTCTCTCTAATGCAATTAGGGTGTCATGCAAAGCACTGTGGGTTTGGAGTCAGAAACATGGATTTGTTACTCACCAGGTGATACTTGAGGTTACTCAGAGGGGCTAAGCTTACTCCTCTGGAAGACAGGGAAAATGGGGGTTTAACTCCTGGACCCATCATGGAGACAAATTAAGGAATGGAAATAAAAGTGTGGAAAATAGTGGTTGTCACTTAACAGGGGATCCCTGGATACTAGTTTTCATGTTTTTAGGGTAGGGCCTATAACTTCTTTCTATAATTTCTTATTTTTCATTTTATTTATTTAATTTATTTATTTTTGCAGTACTGGGGATTGAACCCAGGGAGGCTCTACTTCTGAACTATATCCCCAGCCCTATTTCATTATTTTTTTAAAATTTTGAAACAGGGTCTTGCTAAGTTACTGTGCGCTGGCCCTGAGGCCGTCATCTTCCTGTCTCAGCCTCCCAAGTGTTGGGATTACAGATGTGCACCACCATGCCTGGCTAATGTTTTAAGTTTTCAATAGGGCCTCGGCACACTGCTTGACCACAGTGTAAGCTTGTTGTCTATCGTGGATTGACCATCTCTTTGGTAGGTCAAGCAAGCCAGAAAGACCTTCGGGGCATTGTGCGGTCTGGATGGAATCCCGAAAGGTTGGGATTCAGTGTTCCCGCTCCTGGAGGTTGAAGGAGACAGGGAAGACAGTACAGTGTGTGCCTCTGAGCTGACAAATCAGGTAAACCAGGATCCATGGATTAAGAATCTAGAGTAAATACAAAACTGGAAGATTTGACTCTAAGAGATATCTGGTGCAGGTCCAAGGGGACCAGTGATGATCCTACTTAAAAAAAAAAAAAACAAAAAACTGCCCCTTGTCATTTCACCTGCTTTCAGAGTTCACCTTTGGGTTGCTTTCTCTGTATTACCATGTCACAATTAAGTCACAGTACCCTCCATATCTGTGGGAGATGGGGTCTCTTTGGTGGCTCAGTTTGACTGCCTCAGAGGGCCAGATGTTATCACTGCTGAAATCATTTCTTTTCCCTGGAAAGCACAGGATTTTGCCTCCCCCTGGTTCCTTGGCCCTCCCTCACCCATCCTGGGTCAGAAGTCCACGAGAAGTCCACAGCCACGCTTCAGTGACAAAGCATTACCAGTGATCCCATCCGACTCTGGGATGAAGCGGGCAGGGACTGCTCAGGGTTGTGAAACCTGCTCCTCAGGGCTCTGGGGGAGGAAGTGCTGTTTGGGTGGAAACGGGCCTGCAGCCCTGGCTTACACTAAGCCTGGGGATGACCACGGCCAGGGAGAGGCCTGTTTTCGGAGGGTGAGGCTTCCTCCTTCCCCGCCAGGCAGGTGAATGGGGAAGCGAGGGCAGGCAGGGCTGGTGGGAGGGCACTTCTCCTCTACAGCTGCTTCTTAGGGCAAAGCCAATGAAGCAGAAGGACAGGCACTGCCCGTCTACTTCTCTACCCCCGGTGTCTTGACTGGGAACAGGACTCTAGGTGGTAAATGGTGCCTGCCTGTGGCAATGATTGTTGTGTGGAAGAAAAACTCAGAGCTGAGTTAAACACAAGCCTCGGTGTGTGGTGCTGTCCTCAGCAAGCTGTGCAAGCCGCATTCTGTTTCTCTGGGGTTATCTGCCTTTCAGCCCTAATCTTCTTCCCTCTCTGTCCCCCTTTCATGACTCTTCAGCTCTGACTCCCATCCTGGGATTCTGATGATGGGACGGCCTCACCCTGTACCTGTCCTCCGTGGATCTTAAGGAAGCTGCTCTGGGAATGTATACCCAGCACCAGAGATTGCCAGGCCACAGGGAATAGGAATTAGGAATTTCACCAAGTATGGCCATTTGCATTCCAGAATGGTGGTGCTGGTAAGGTGTTGATATAAGGATTCCTGTCCCAGTCCATGGGATTCGTAGCCTTTCATCTGGAAACTTAGACTTGTCATTTTTATACTGGCTTCTTGAAACACCCCTCTTGACACGACATCAAAGGAGTAAAAGCTGGTATGAATTTAAGAGAATGTGGAGGAGGTGTTCACAGGGCACTAGGAGGGGCGCCCCTGCAGCAGACGGAGTGCTGTGAAGAGCACGCCGGTGGGAGCTGCCATCAAGGGGCTTTCTTCCTGAACCCCAGAAGAGTTCAAAACTCAAAATATGAAGACTACTTGAGGACTCAAATCTAGAGAACTCAAAAACTCTGGATTTGGTAGAGAGCAAGAACGAGACATAGGCTATGATGAACTTCCCGAGTCTCCACCCCAAGGTCCAGGGGAAGGATTGCTCTTCTTTAAAGAAACTGAACAGCCTGTTCAGTTCGTGCGGACGAACTCACCTGGGTTCCCTTTCTGCTCCCCGTGGCATCCTCGGCTCCATTTGTGCTTCCTGTGTGTGCGAGGCCTCTTTTCCGCTTCCCATGACATCCTGGGCTCCATTTCCGCTTCCGGTGAAGCCCTGGGCTCCATTTCCGGCTCCGGTGAAGCCCTGGGCTCCATTTCTGCTTTCCCTGACGTGAAGCCCAGTAGTCAACAAAGCCTGTCAACATACTCCAAGTCCACTTGGCTAAGGCCACTGATTGGTAGGCATTTGAAGAGATTACGATACGTTAAAAACAAGATTGAAAAGTAATGAAGCCATAGGTAAATAAGAGGTAATCCAGGGTGTACAAGAAGCTTGAAAGAACTTCTGATTTGTATTCCCAGAGACATTTATGAAGATGTCCCTTCAGTTAAACAAAAAAACCCTTCTGATCTGTATATCATGAGGATTAGTAACAATATCTTGTACACTCGAAAATTTCCAAGAGAACAAATTTTAACTCTTCTCACTATACACCAAAAATACATATGTGAGGCAATGCATATGCTAATTAGCTTGGTTTAGCCATTTCACATTGTATACATATTTTAAAACATGTTTCACATGAGGAATACATGCAAGTTTTTATATATAAAATTCTTCATACAAGAAGGCTATGAAGAATGTTGATTAAAAATTTGGAGGATAAGCCCGGTGTGGTAGCGCATGCTTGTCATACGAGTACTTGGGAGGCTGAGACTGGAGGATCTGGATTCGAGGTCAGCCTCAGCTACTTAGTGAGGCCCTCTGCAACTTAGTGAGACCCTGTTTCAAAATAAAGAATAAAAAATAGGGCTGGGGCGGTAGCTCGGAGTTCTATCCCCAGTACCGCAAAAAAAAAAAAAAAAATTATATATATATATATGAATGACTGGGGATGTAGCTTGGAAGTAGAATTACCCTGGGTTCAATCCCTAGTACCGAAGAGAGAGAGAGAGAGAGAGAGAGAGAGAGAGAGAGAGAGAGAGAAAGAAAGAGGGAAAAAAAATAATGTAAACCTACAATGGGCACCAAAAAGACCTTTAACAGCAACACAGGTTACTAGAATAGTAAGTTATGTTTTAAATTATGAAAGAAAGTAATTTTTCAACTAAAATTCTATGCTCAGCAAAATATCTGTAAATACTAAGAGTTGAAAGAAAGGACATTTTGAGACAGGCAAGAAGTCAGAGGTTCAATTCTACACAACTTTTTTAGGAAATCATTTGAGAACTCACTCCTACAAAATGAGGGAGTGAAGCAAGCCAGAGGGTTCTGGAAGCAGTACATCCAACCCAGTGCAGCAGTGAAGGGAAATCCAGGGTGGAGAGTTTTGCTGTAAGCCTGAGAGACCAACACAGATTTTTACAGAGAAAGCAAACACTAATTTGTATTCTCAGACATTCAAGAAAAAAAAATTTTAAGCACAAAGACACTAAGTCAATTGACCAAAATCACACAGGTGGTAAGTACAGTTATCCTCAACATCTTCAGGAGTTTTATTAGGTACCAAAATCTGAGGATGCTCAAGTTTCTTGTGTGTCATGATATTTACATGTAACCTGTGCAAATCCTCTGTATATTGTGAATCATTCCTGCATTGTACTTCCTAATACCGTGTAAATGCTATGTCAATGTAGTTGTAGTATTTAGGAAACAATGACAAGTACATGTTCTGTACACGTACAGTCCTCCCCACCCCCACATATTTTCCATCGTGGGTTGATGGAGTCCACGGGGCTGGAGCCCATGGATACCAAGGGTCGCTGTAGTAAGTCAGTGGTGTAGATCCACCAGCTTTGGGACGTGAGCTCTCACCTCTGACCATCTCATGTTTCCCCTGGCAACCTGTCTTAAAGTCATTTAAGGTCCCCACTAGGAAAATGAAAATAGTGATGTGTTCCATGTGTATTAGACACTCAGTTATTACTGTCAGAATGCACTAAAACATGCTCTGTAAAATTGCCAAATTAAGCAATAGCTGTATAGAAATAATTAAGCGACCCTTTCTAGAGAGACATTGTACAAGATGAATGATGGTTTGGCAGAGGGAGCAGGCAGGGGGGGAGGGAAAGGCAGGCAGGAGATTGTTGCTTCGTATCTTAAACCAGCTGCAATTTTAAAAGAATTAAATCACATGCCTGTATGACTTTGGAAAACTTTAACTGTGTGTATTTTAAAAATGGTAAATGGCTCTTTTTTGGAAGACGAGCCAAACGAGGACTACAGCAATGTGCAAAGGAATCAAGAGTTGCTTGGTGGCCTGGTCAGAGGGTGCGATTTTGTGGTTGGGCTGTGAGGTGGCTGGTGGGGGATGGGCAGGAGTAGCTGGAGATGATTCTGGAAAAGCAGGCTAGGGCGAAGCTGTGGACGGCATCCAGTGCCCCACTAAGGAGCTCAAAATTTCCTCTGTCGGCAGTGGGGGAGGGTGCAGAGTTGGGGGCAGCACGATTCCCTCTGCGTTTTAGAAGGATCACCCTTGTGGAGGTCTGGGAGTGACAGGAAGCAGGAGGGGCAGATCAGAAGCAGTCACACTGTCTTCACTGAGGATCGGAGCCTGAACATGGGCTTTTGACCTGCATAGAAGCTGGTGCTCCATGACAGCTACTGGAATAAAACATCTTCGCTGCACCTTAGCTGCCTCCTGGTATTGTGGTATGCCATCCAGGAATCCTGTTGGCCTTGGTGGGGCAGCAGGCTGGTGGCAGGACCCTCCTGTCCTCCTCAGGAGCTCCCAGGCCAGGGCCGCCTCTCATTTCAGCTTTTTAGCTCTTTCTTTAAGCTATGTTTTGGCCACTTTTCAAGACATGCCTTAATGTTTAGCGCAAGGTTTTGACCAACCCCTCTCCACTCTCCCTACTCCCTTTAACAGCTCCCTTGGTTTTCATAAATAGTTTTTCAGTCTTCCTTCTGCCCTGCCAACTCATCTAAGAAGTAGGATTTTTTTCCCTCTGCCTTTTATTACTAATATCTTAAAAATAATAAAAAATGAAGGAAAAAAAAAAAAAAGAATGCTTTTACACTGCTGGCTTCTTGCTTTCTAGGTTCACACCCACTGACACCCTCCCTGGGAGACTCGCTCACATTCCACCCGCTGGGTGTGTGCTCCTGTGAGGAGGAGCCCCAGGCCACTGGCTCTCCATCACCCTTCCCCCTCCCTGCCTCCATCCTCCGGTTGCCAGGCAACACAGCTCAGGGGCAAGAGGAGCTGGCGGGTGGTGCCCGTTGAGGTAGCTCTGCTGACTCTCTCGCTGGTGATGGGCGGCCTGCTGGAGGTCAGAGCAGCCACCCATAGCTGGGGTGTTCTCCCACTAGTCAGGTGAAAACCTGACTCAGGAGAGGAGGCACTTGAAGGCGGGGAGAGGGGTGAAGTAGGCAGTTAATTTTTCCCTTCACACCCAAGAGGCCCTGTGGTTCCTGCCTTCTGGCAGGAGAGAATTAATGGAGCTCAACTGGTCTCTGCGTTTCAGGAATGTGGATGTCGTTTCCCTCTAAGCCTCTCCCTTCCACTGGCCGGCCACGCTGGAGAGTTAGACTCCACACTGTAGCACGATGTTTACTTGTTAGCACAGGTTGGGTTTTGTTGTTGTTGAGTTGGAGTCCATTTCCCTAGTGCCAAGTTGCTCAGAAAATAAATGGGATTAATGGTAAGGGCCCCTCTGAGAGCTTTTTAGAGAGGCAGACCCCTTCTGGGGTCTGGGTGTGGAGTCATGCACCTGTAATCCCAGTACTCGGGAGGTTGTCATAGGAGGATCGAAGGTTCAAGGCCAGCCTCAGCAATGTAGTGAGGCTCTCAGTAACCTAGGGAGACCCTGTTTCAAAATAAAAGGTAAAATAGGGTGGAGGGTGTAACTCAGAGGTAGAATGTCCCTGGGTTCAACTCTCAGTACCAAAAAAAAAAAAAAAAAAAGAAAAGAAAAGAAACATAGACCCCACCCCATTCCTGGACCAGAATCTACATTTTGTCTAAATGGCCAGATAGTTGGCACATTGCATTCAAGAACCAAGTTTCAAATACCCTGCTGCCGACTTGGTCAGATGATCTACCTTGCTCGGGCTCACAGATCTGCTAACTGGATTCACCTTTGTGATAGTCAAACATCACTGCTTCCCCCTTCCTCTTGTATGTGACCCAGGCTAGAACTTCCAGTCCTTTTAAATACAAAGCTCAAAATTTTTTTTTTAATTTTTTTAAAGCAATCAGAAACACAATGTTGGTTTTGGTTTGAGTCATAAATTCCACTGTGTAGGGGCTAAAACTAAGGACTTTTATTTCTGAGCCTCTGCAAATGACTCCGGTAGTTCAGAGGCCCTTTTTGAATGAGAGGTTACATGGATTGAGTTTCAAAGAGAAGAATGTCGCAAGACATCTTCCAGATGAGAATGGTCTCCAGATGTGAACATTGCTCTTCCAGATGTGTGGACGAGTGGGGTGGGGAGGAGCCGGGGGGAGTGAGATGCCTGACATGTCTGCAAAATGGAATGGAAAAACCTTTCTCAGCCACAGGGGAAAGCAGGACAGGAGGGAGAGGCGCGGAGTCCAAGTTAAACTCTTCAGCGTGGGGCTCAAGGCCTGGAGGGAGCTGCTCCCCAGCCCGCTGATGCTTTAAGTGTGCAGTAAGCACGGAGGCCGAGTCTCAGTGCTGCTGGAGAGCAAGCCGGGGTGGTACCGTGCCTGCAGGAACTGACTCTGCTGCGCAGACCTGAGTAGACCTGCTTGGGTCCCTGGGAGGAGCCCACCAAGAACTGTCAGGGCTGCAGAGCCAGAGCCAGAGGGACAGGTTCTGAGGCTTACTCTCAGGGGCAAAGGGAACTGAGGCCAGAGCGCAGAAAGAAAAGGAGCCGGGAACCGCACCCTCCCTTCCTCCCTCCCTCTCCCCTCCTCCTCCTCCTCCTCCTCCTCCTCCTCCTCCTCCTCCTCCTCTTCTTCTTCTTCTTTCTCTCTC
>PVLC010049444.1:0-10434 GCA_004027655.1 Graphiurus murinus | reverse complement strand
TTTTTTTTTTTTTTTTTTTTTTTTTTTTGCGGTACTGGGGATTGAACTCAGGGGCATTCTACCTCTGAGCTACACCCCCAGCGCTATTTTTTATTCTTTATTTTGAAACCGAGTCTCACTAAGTTGCGGAGTGCCTCACTAGGTAGCTGAGGCTGGCCGCGAACCCGGATCCTCCGGTCTCAGCCTCCCGAATGCTGGGATTACAAGCGTGCGCCACCACGCCCAGCTTACTTCTCTCTTTTTATTGGTGCATTATGATCATACATCATGTTGAAGCTCAGAGTGATAGAGACATACATGCACACAGCACTCATTGAGTCCTCCTCCAGTTCCCATGCCACTCTTTCCCCCTCTCCACCTTCCCACCCATGATAGATCTGTGTGTGTATATCATGTCCATTGAGGTGTTTCTGTCTTCAAGTTTTCTTCCTCCTGCTTTGCTCAGTTATGTCCCTTCCATCACTCCCCTAAGGATCCTCCTCCTTTGTCTAGAGTTCTTTCTTTCCTGTGCTCCAATTTCTCTCTAGCTCCCACATATGAGAGAAAACTTTTCACTTTTTGTGATTGGCTAATCTCACTTAGCATAATATTCTCCAGTTCCTTCCCTTTCCCTACAAATGATACAGTTTTGTTCTTTTTTATGACTGAATAGAATTCCATTCTGTGTATATCCCATAATTTTGTAATCTATTCATCTGTTGATAAGATACCTAGGCTGGTTATATAGTTTGGCAATTATGAAGTGTGCTGTTATAAATATAGATATGCATGCATTACTACAGTTGTCTGATTTCAATCATTTTGTGTAGATACTCAGGAATGGTATAGCTGGGTTTTATGGTAGATTCATTTCCATTCTTCTGAGGACTATCCACACTTTTCAAAAGTGGTTGTACTAATTTTCAATCCCACTAACAATGTATCAGAGTTTCTGCTCCACATATTTGCCAGCATTTATTATTGTTTATATTTTTAATGATTGTCAATCTAATTGGGGTTTGATGAAATCTCAGAGTAGTTTTGATTTATTTCTCTCTGATTGCTAATGATGTTGAATATTTTTTCATATATTTATTTTCTATTTCTATTTCTTCTTTAATGAAGTGTCTATTTAGTTTACTTGCCCATTTTTGATTGGGTTATTTATTTTTATTGGCAGTAAGTTTCTTGAATTCTTTGTATATTCTAGATATTAGCTCTCTATTGGAGGAGTTGCTAGCAGATCTCCCATTCTGTCGGCTCTCTCTTAAGATGCTTGATAATTTCTTTTGCTGCACTGAAGCTCCAGTATAGTGCAATCCCACATATTAATCCTCATTTTAATTTCTTGTGCCTTTGAGGTCTTATTGAAGAAGTCCTCCCCTATCATGAAGTTAGTCTGGAATGTGGATTGCAGTTTAACTTGGATTCCTGAGCAACAAAGCAAATTTAAATGAATAAGTATTAACTTCATAAAGAACACACAAACATGAAAAAATCACTGAAGAATCATGACATAGTATGTCGTCAACAGGAACAGGAAAAAAATCAATAAATGACATTTAAAAGTATAAATAAAAATTACATAAATGCTTTATGGGTGAAAATACTAGAATAAACAGCTAAAATATGTGGAACTCTTTGACTCTCTTAGGGGCCTCCTCTTAGGAGTAATGAGAAAGACAATGAATAGCTGTTTTTCATTTTGAATCTGAAGTCCTCTTCTATTTTTAAATTTCTTAAATGTTTCCTTGATAAATTTTTAATTATTTGTATAAGTATTTAAGCCAGAGAAAAAAACTACTTCATAGACCTGTAAAAAGATTGACAATAACTTATCCTATAAAACTTGATCTTCATATTGCAGTTTATTTTTCAGTAACATTTAAGTCCACTCAATCACAGATAAGAAAGTATATTTAAGATGATGGGATATTTTATGACTAAAAATGGATCATTTGTCACATCAGGGAATTAAGTTTTCATGCATAAACCAAATTCAGAAAGTAAATATTAGTTTAACTAGTGTTTTATTTGTTGACTGAAAATGAATATATACAAGCTGGGCATGGTGGCACACATTGTAATCTTAGCACTTAGGAGGCTGAGTCAGGAGGAGTGCAGATTCAAAACCAGCCTCAGCAATTTAGTGAGAATTTCAGCAACTTGGCAAGACCCTGTTTCAAAAAAAAAAAAAAAATGTAGTTCTGAAGTAAAATGTCCTTGGGTTCCACCCCCATTCCAAAAAAAAATTGAGTATATATACAAAGTGTTTTCTGAATTGTTTTTATATTATAAAGCAAACTTTGTGACATTCAAATATTTTTGCGAAATTTAGTTCTAATGTTTAACATTGATCATAATAAAGTTTCATATTCAAATCAGTACTCTCAAGTAAATAAAGCTGACTAATATATTCAAAATTAGAGTTATTTTGATTTTTGTCAACTATCTACACCTAGTTGCCATCATAAAAGCTACTGCCTTTGATACTTCACTAATCACAATAATTTAAAATTTACGATGAAATTTATCCTGATCTGAATTTATCTTTGCAGAGTCTATAAGGAAAATAAAATGCAGGAATATAAAATGTAACAAAAGTAGGTGAGGGAGAATTTTTATCTATTTTAAATGTTTACTCCAAATTTTAAGAGAACATTTTTTTTGTCTGTAAAGTTTACTTAGTTTTTTGAAATGTCTTTATATTTTAACCACATCTTTCCCCCTCTCATTTGTCTAATAGGGTTAAGTAATTTGATCAACATTAAAAAAAATTATTGATCCCTTAGGGCTTAAATGTACTTCATCATGAGGTTATATTACTTTAATATGCTTCTGAGACTTACATACTAATATTTCACTTAATATTTTTGTATAAAATCCAGATATAGCTTAATTTGTAATTTTTCTTTTCTTGTGCTGCTTTTAATTAATTTAAGCACCATGGTTATACTGACCTTATACAATTAATTTAGAAGTATATAATCTCTTCAGTTGCTCTGATGATTTTACTGAGATAAGAACTAAATATTCTGGGGTATGAAATAATTATATATTTAAATTTTAAGATATTACTCTATTTTCCAGAGTAGTCATACCATCCAAAATCCTGACATTTGATACTTTTATATTTTTCGTAATGATGTGGTGTGATTTTTTTTTTTTCCTTTGTGGTACTTACTGAGAATTGAAACCAGGGATGTTGTAACACTGAGCTCAATCCCCAGCCCTCTTTTTTTCATTTATTTTTGAAAAATGGTCTCATTAAATTACTGCACACTGGCCTTGAATGTGTGATCCTCCTGTCTCAGCTTCCCAAGTACTAGGATTGCAGGAGTACTCCACCACACCCAGCTACAACTTCTTTGATCTATGAGTTATTTGAAAATCTGTTACTTTCCAAATATTGGGGGTCTCTCAGCAATTTCTTTGTTATAAATTTCTAACATGATTTTCCTGAGTTCTGAGACACATCTTAATGTCTATTCTTTTTTTATTTTTTTTGTGGTACTGGGGATTGAACTCAGAGGCATTCTACCTCTGAGCTATACCCCCAGCCCTATTTTTTATTCTTTATTTTGAAACCAAGTCTCACTAAGTTGCAGAGTGCCTCACTAGGTAGCTGAGGCTGGCCATGAACCCGGATGCTTCAGTCTCAGCCTCCTGAATGCTGGGATGTCTATTCTTTAAAATAGATATTTTAGGTGTTTTATGGCCCAGAATATGATTTTTCTTGATGAATGTTCCATGTGAGTTTGAGATGGCCTCATATTCTACTTTTGTGTGTACTTTCTATAAATGTCTATTAGATTCAGTTAATTGATAGTATTATTGTGATCATGTTTGCCCTTATTGATTTTCACTGTTCTGATACTATCAATTATTGGTAAGTAGAGAGATTTTGAGAGCCCCAACTATATATATTTATTTTTCCTTACAGTTCCATTACTTTTTGTCTCATATAGATGAATTGTTTAAAATATTATCAAAATATTTCAATATATAAGTATATTGAAAAATGCGTTGATTTTTTAGCATTCCATAAAGAGGGTGTCAGTACTTTGTTGCCGTAGCTAAAAATAGCAATATAATTCATAGTTTGGTCATTTTAAAAAACACAATAGGAAAATATAATTTAACAAGTTTATATTGTAAGTAAGTAGAAATGAAAGATTTAGTTCATGTGCTTTCCTTATTACAAAGTCTTCATATCCTTAAGTACATTTAAAAATTCTGAGTTTTTTCTGTTAGAAATGTATATCACACACACACAAGAAAACATAGTTGGTCTTTTAGGCAGGAGCTGTGGTATATCAGGCAGCTATTTTCAAGCAAATTGCTTTTAGAGGAAAAATGAATGCACATAGATATTGTGGAAGGACAAAATCATACCTTTTGGGTCAAGATAGACTGATGGGGAATGTCAACTGAGATGCATATGGAAAGTGAAGGATAATTAAAATATTCAAAATTAAAACACAAATGTCAAGGTGACATTTTATTTTCTATCCCTTTATCTTTTTGGTTTATAAAGATGTTTTCAACAAGTTACTGTCTTCGTTATCACTTCTTATGTGATAGTTCACTAGTCCAAATGCAAATAGATCCCATGATCTGTTCTGTGGCCTGAAAATGTGACCTTCAAATATCACTAATCTTCTAAAGAACATGATAATAGAAAATAGAATATCACCCGAAAGTAGATTTTGAGAAAAAAAATCATTATTTGCAAGTTAGTATTTTAAAATGAAAATAATCAGCATTAAAAATGAGCTCTAACTTTCAAAAATAACTGATATATAATTGACACTCCCTAAGGCCACGCCCCCAGGGACACGCCTTCTCCAGCCACATCCCACCAGCCTCCGTTACCACCCAAATAAATCCATTGTAATCCCTCATGACCCAGTTACATCAACTCTGAACATCATTATGAGTTCTTCAGGGGACATTACACATCTAACGGTAACAAGGGTCCTCTGGCTCATCTCTCTTACTGATGCTCTATTTTCAAGAAGTGTTTGGAGTTTCAAATTATGTGAATATGTGATGATGGTAGTAATAATAATAATAATAATAATAATAATAATAATAATAAGATGATGATGATGATGATGATATTCTAATGACTAACTTTGTATTGTCATTCATCAATTCATCTAGTTCTGAAAGTTTAGGTTTGTGTGATTAATGACTTTTTCTTTAAAACTTAGCTTACCCTGAGATGTAGAGTTAGAAAGAACTATTTAGCTTTTTAATGCTCATCCCTAGTATTGTTTGATCTAATGACTCTTTGAGGCTCACAACGTTTCCAAGAATGACTCTCTAAATCATTATCCTCTATCTAACCATGAATAAACATTTAAAGAGTTTTACATTTTATTTCAATTAGTGTATTAAATTATATAGCAAACTATTTTTCCCTTCTTCCATATAGTCAGTTGGTGGTTAATGAAGAATACCTACTAGGAAAAAAAGAAAAATATTTTAAAAAATGATTTTGTACCTAATGTTATCTTCTTAAAAAAACTACAATTAACAGGTATGAAACTCATGACTTTTAAAACATCACAATCAGAACTTTGTGTAGCTTCTCCAGCAGAAACATAAGGCAAAACTTCAAGACAGCTCACATCTCATTCATGATACAGAAGCCAACTAAGCTGCACAAGATATGCTGGTGAAGCCAAAGTGTAAGAAATCATAACAAACCCCTGCAGCTTTTGCCCAGAAATCATCTTGCACCTGCCAACTGGGATAACTCACCAGAGGAGTAGGTCCAAGGAGATGAGAGATAAGTTAAATATTGAATAGGCTAATGTCATTGCTCAGTGCCTTGCCATCTCTCTTTTAAAAATAAGACATTAATTACAAGATGCGACCATTAGAGTTTATGATTCTTTGAGTTTTCAAAAAAAAACAGTCATGTAATCACTCCAAGTCCTCCCACTGTCCAATGTAATTAAGCTTCCCCTGATCTCTAGTTCAGATCAAGCACTAATCTATTCTCCATATATTTCACCTTTTCATAATATCATATAAAATATATGATAAAATAATTTATCAAATATGTATTTTGCAAACATTTTACCCTTATCTGCATCTTGTACTTTCATCCTCCTAACAGTACCTTTGAAGGAAATTCTTATTTTTTTTAATTCCAATGTATCACGTTTTATGAATCATGCTTTTGGTGTTAAATTTAAGAAACTATTGTCCAATGCAAGGCAATAAAGTTTTCTTCTAGAAGTTTTATAGTTTGAGATTTTATATGTGAGTTTTTTTTTTTTTTTGCGGTGCTGGGGATTGAACTCAGGGGCATTCTACCTCTGAGCTACACCCCCAGCCCTATTTTTTATTCTTTATTTTGAAACCGAGTCTCACTAAGTTGCGGAGTGCCTCACTAGGTAGCTGAGGCTGGCCGAGAACCTGGATCCTTTGGTCTCAGCCTCCCGAATGCTGGGATTACAAGCGTGTGCCACCACACCTGGCCATAATTAATTTTGAGCTAATATTTATAAATGGTACAAATCATGGTTGAGGTTGTTTTTTGCAAATAAATGAATGATCAACTGATTCAACACCATTTTTTGTAAAGACTATCCTTTTTTTTCCCTTTAGAAATTTTTAAAAAATCAAAGGTCCATAAGTGTGTTAGTATTTTTTGTACTCTTAGTTGTTTATTTTTTTATTACTTTTGTTGGTGAATTGTAATTATACACCATAATGAGGTTAAGAGTGATAGAAACTATATCCATCAGCATTCATGCAGCCATAATCTAAAGATCTGACTACATAACTTAGAGGAAAGCAGATTTATTTTCTTATGATTTCAGCCTCAGTCCATGTAAAGCTGAGGACCACAGATTTCAGGGCATAGCAGAGAGAAAGCACATGGGTTGTGCTGACATAATGGAGGCTGGAAGCAAGAGAGAGAGCAGGGGGATGAGGAACCCTTTATATAATCCCTCAGGCTGCACCCCCAGGACCACCTCCTCCAGCCACAGCCTACGGGCCTACCAGGCCCCACCCAGGGAAATCAGTTACAATAGATCTATCTGATTCTGGACTCAATTACATCAGCTCCACACATTAGTAAAGGAGCTCTTCATGGTACATTTTATATCCAACTAAAACAGAAACACATGCAAATAGCACTTGGTGTGCTTCCCTCTGCATCCCACATTGCTCTCTGTCTGTGGATAATATTGAAATTGGTATTAATAATTTCATGTATGAACATGGCATTATTTGAACTGTTCCCTCCATTAAGTCCCCCAATTTCACCTTCCCACCTCCTTTCCTAAATCCCCTTCCATTATTCTACTAGTATCTCCCTCATTCACCTGAATTCCTTTTGGTTTCCCATTTCTTTCTAGCTTCCACATGTGAGCTTTTAAAGTCTCTTTTCTCTCTTTTTACCATGTTCTTTTGTAGAATTGTGTTGGTGATTCTAGCTACTTTGACTTCCCTTATAAATAATTGAATCATCTTGTTCATTTCCATAATGTGTCTAGATTTTGACTGAAACTGCATTGTATATATAGTTCAGTTTGGTGATATTCATTTTCTTATTCATATTAGACTTTCAGGCTTTGAACACATATATCTTCCCTTATACTTAGTTCTTTTCACCATTGTTTTGCAGCTTTTAGTATGCAGGTTTTTCATACATTGTCTTATGCTTTTATCTAATTGTTTTATACCTTTTGATGCTGTGTCAATTGCATTGTTTTTTATTTTAATTCCCAGTTGTTTATTATTATATAAAGAAATTAAATTTATTTTTATATATTGATCTTATGTTCTGTGACTTTAATAGGAAAAGTATGGTATTCTTAGCCCTGAGAAGATGTTTCACTGAATCATCCTGAGATTCTTCAGCCCATAGATTCCCATTTTACACTTTTCTAAAGAAAATATGCTTTCATTGTCTTACAACTCTGCCAAGACCTCACCTAAGTAAAAGGACTTCCCTTCCTCAAGATCTACCTCTGCCACCTTCACTAACTCTACTTCAAAAACCTGAGCCATATCTCAGTATAGCCCCATGTGTGGAAATAGTCTTTATTTCAGGAAGACATAGATTACCTATTAATGGGCTTCCTGATATGCCCAACTTCATAGAGGGTCCAGTGGGTCAGCAGATGCATCTTATGTATGTTTGTATTGTCCCCAAGTACAAGTGTTATAGCTGGCAGAAAATCCTATTTGCTCTTTTCCTTAGTTTAAGAACCCCTTCCTAACCCTTAGTTAAGATACAATAAATATTTAGGAGGGATTGCATAAGTTAGTGCAATGATCAAAATCTTAATAAATAGTAGACAACTGTTCTGTTTCTTAGAGTCTCCAGCACATCCTCTGCAAAAAGCATATTGATCATGGTGAGTTATGATAGACTCTCATAAGTCTATATATAGTGCTAGCACTAATTACATTTTCCATACTAGATATGGTACCTTCTTTGAAATGATTCACATAGGTTGGCACTTCTGTACATGGTGATTTATCTGGGAAATGAATTATCAAATATACCAGTAAGGAAAATCAAAAGCAGTTCATTTTTATATGGAAAGAACAGAAAAATACCTTTATTGCCTTCAAACAAAATCATGTAAAATCTCCTGCTCTCTATCAGAATATAATCTCCAGGAGTTTTCTTTACTTTGACATCCTATAGAATGTTGTGATGGTTCACTATGTGGATGGCACTGTGTTTATGTGTCAATTAGTGAACAAGTAGTGAAATAATAAATATACAGTGGGCATTCTATATCTGAGAATTCTGGATCTATGAATTTGACCCACTGAATATTCAAAAGAATAAAAAATTGTATCTGTATGAAATATGTACAATTTTTCTCATAATTATTCCCTAAACAATACAGTAAAACAACTATTTACAATGGCATTTACATTGTATTAAGTGTTATAAGTAATCTACAATGACTTAAAGTGTATGGGAGGATATACATAATTATATGTGGACACTATGCCATTTTATATAAGGGACTAGAACATCCATGGATTTTGATATGAGGTGAGGAGGGTCCTGGAGTCAATCCCCAGGATACTAAGAAATGATTGTACTATTAAGTATTATACCTTATTCTATAACAATATATTTCAGAATAATTTACATATTTATTTATTTTTAAAATTTTTTTTATTGTAGTAATTCGTGCAATATAGCATACATCTTTGTTAAGTCAAGTTGTCAACAACATATTTACACACAATTCTCATTTGACCCCTTCCCCAATTCCCACCCAGTTCCCTCCCCCTCCCTCCCCCTCAGGTTCAGTTCAGTGAGTGACCTTGATATGATTGTGTAAGTACATCATGTGCCTTAGGGTGTCCCTCTGCCCCATGCATCCACTACAATTAAATCAACTTCTTTGCTTATCAAGGATCTCTCCTTTTCATCTGGAGACCCTCCTATGCCTCATCTTCTCCCTAGCATCCACAATTAGGGAGAACATATGCTTCTTAACTCTTTGTGACTGACTAATCTCACTTAACATAATGTTTTCCAGTTGCATCCATTTCCCTGCAAAGAACATGATTTTGTTCTTCTTTATGGCTGAGTAAAATTCCATTGTGTACATATCCCATAGTTTTGTAATCCATTCATCTGTGAATGGACATCTTGGCTGCTTCCATAGTTTGGCTATTGTGAATTGAGCTGCTATAAACATAGATACACATGCATCGGTCTGATAATTTGGTTTCCATTCTTTTGGGTATATACCCAGTAGTGGTATTGCTGGGTCATATGGCAGGTTCACTCCCATTCGTCTGAGGATCCTCCATACTGTTTTCCACAATGGTTGCACAAGTTTGCAATCCCACCAACAATGTATTAGGGTTGCCACTTCTCCACACCCTCGCCAGCAGGTGTTGTTGTTCGTGTTTTTTATGATTGCCATTCTGACTGGAGTTAGGTGAAATCTCAGGGTAGTTTTGATTTGCATCTCCCTGATTGCCAATGATGTGGAACATTTCCTCATACATTTATTGGCCATTTGTATTTCTTCTTTTGTGAAGTGTCTATTTAGATCCTTTGCCCTGTTTTTGATTGGGTTATTTGCTTTCTTAGTTGCGATTTTCTTGAGTTCTTTGTATATCCTAGATATTAGACCTTTATCTGAAGTGTAACTGGCAAAAATTTTCTCCCACTCTGTAGGCTCTCTGTTGAGATTCTTGATAGTTTCCTTTGCTTTGCAGAAGCTCTTCAGTTTAACGCAATCCCATGTATTGATCTTCCTTTGAGCTGCTTGTGCTTTTGGGGTCTTGTAGAGAAAGTTTTTACCTGTGCCTATGTGTTCAAGTGTTGGTCCTATGCCCTCTTCAAGTAGCTGCAAGGTCTCTGGTCTGCCTAAGTGGATTTTAATCTTTTCATAGATCTTTAGAAATTCTTTAAACTTCTTTAAGTTAAAAATCAAATACATC
>PVLC010049443.1:0-10308 GCA_004027655.1 Graphiurus murinus | reverse complement strand
TTTTTTTTTTTTTTGCGGTACTGGGGATTGAACTCAGAGGCATTCTACCTCCGAGCTATACCCCCAGCCCTATTTTTTATTCTTTATTTTGAAACCGGGTCTCACTAAGTTGCGGAGTGCCTCACTTAGGTAGCTGAGGCTGGCCGCGAACCCGGATCCTCCGGTCTCAGCCTCCCAAATGCTGGGATTACAAGCCTGCGCCACCACGCCCGGCTCTATTCTCTCTCTTTTTTAAAATCTGAGAATCTCTGAATACTCCCTGAGATAATTTAGAGATATGTAACTCAGTTTTCATGGCATTCTGGATGAGGCTCAGTGTATATTTGGATAGGCCTGGTAATTGGGCAGAATGCTTTCTGAGCCTTGTTTCTTAATGAGTCTCTGAAAATTGCCACCAACTCTAAAGGAAAAAAGAAATAAAGTCTTAAGTCTGCTCATTCTCAAAGCAGGGCTCCTGGCCACCGTCCTCACCCCTAGTTTCCTGTCCATTCCTGAGGTGAAGGAATTTAACAAGCAGGACTGTGAGGCAGACACTGCGTGGGGCCCAGCTCAGGTCTTCCGGAAGGACTTTGCCTTCAGAAAGAGATTTTAGGAATATGTCCTCATATGTCTATGAACTGTATGTGTAGAACAAGCATCTCGCAATATTTTTAAAGGGTGGAAATTGAAATCTCAAGTGCTGCGTAGAACAGATAAGCAGAAAATATTTGCAGAGTGACCAAGTGGTGAATTTTCATTACTGACTTACTAACTTCACCGATATCAGGGATGTGGTTGGGTTTTAATCCTGATAAAAGAATTTGCTGAGGTGTGTCTGAGATATGGGCATGGTCTTTTCAGATGTGATCATTGGGAAAAAGAGATTTCCACATCTCAAAACCAATATAAAGGGTAAAAGCTGTTATACTAGGCAGCTTCACTTGCTCCAGCTCCTGCTTCTCTTCAAGCAAAATGAAAACCCTCGTGAGTATGTCTTTGCACTTTTTGACAGCCATGTGGTGGTTGCTTGCAGAGCATGTTCATATCGAATATGCGCTGGATTCCAGGAGACTTGGACTAATGCTTCTAGGTTTCTGTGGTTGAATCAATGGTGTCTTTGGCAAGAACAGTGTTGAAGATGAAAGCAGGTATTTGTGTGTCTATTATCGATTTTTTGAGATGTTTACTAAAAAATACAAAGGAAAATGTGGTAATTTGTAGATAATTTTAATCAGAGGATGTTTAATAGTAATTCCTTTTCATGAGCTTTGCGAGCAATGTAGGCATTTTATTTATTTAATTACTTTTTTTTTTTTTTGCGGTACTGGGGATTGAACTCAGGGGCATTGTACCTCCGAGCTATACTCCCAGCCCTATTTTTTATTCTTTATTTTGAAACAGTTTCATTAAGTTGTGGAGTGCCTCACTAGGTAGCTGAGGCTGGCCACTAACCCGGATCCTCTGGTTTCAGCCTCCCAAATACTGGAATTACAAGCGTGAGCCACCACGCCTGGCTGAATGTAGGCATTTTAGAACAATTGCATTTACCATCCGAAAGAGAAGTGGTAATTTAAAAATAATGTCAAGAAAAGTAATCATAGCAGCTATAGTTTCCCAAATACATATTAAGCCCTAGGCTAAATATTTCATATCCATTGCATTAACCCTGTAAGTTAAAAAGTATTATCCTCCTTTTATAGACAAGGAGACAGGCACAGAGGAATGTGATTTTTTTCCTAAGCCTTTTAATGTGAAATTTAGGATATAATTTATCCATCTTAGTCGCTACCTACATGAGCAATCAGGCAAAATTTAAGCAGCTAGAGTGTCATCAGTGTCTACTCATAATGTCTACATTCTCCTTCCGTGACTGCCTCCATTTCTCCCATATGATCCCAGACTCCATAGTTCCTCAGTGGACTGTATTGATTGTATTCTGATCCAGAATGGGACCCCTCACCCCAATCTCTGTGCTTTCTTCTCATTCACCTGTGAAGGAAGAAAGCAAGATGTTAACGGCCTCCCCACAAGGTGACAAAGCCTGTCTGCCCAAAGAGTCCCTTTCCCAGGGGCCTTCTGATTTTCCAAGAGGAGACTCAACCCTCAAGTACAAACTTATAACCAGGTGCATTGATCATGGTCTTGGATGGAAGATTATTTGGGGGCAGAGGGCACTCCCTGAGCTCTCTCTAGTCATACCACTAAAGTGATTAGTCCACCATCCTGTTCAAACCTTTATTCTAGACCCATTAAATATGCAGGAGCATCAGAGTTTGATAGAGCTGAGCTGGGGTAGAGGAGATGTGGCTCTGTGCAAGTGAGCAGGCTGGATACTGCAACAGGTCTTTGCTAGATCCGCCCCCCCCCCCCACTACCACCACCACCACTCATCTCTCCGGAGAGACATGGTAGTAGTGGAATGGAAAGGAAAGCAAAAAGTCCCACTGTCAGCTCTTAAAAGTATCTTCCCTTCCCAGAGAACCTCTCCTTCAGTAGCTTTCAATGATGGTGCAGTTCCTGATGGTGCTCAGACTCGAGAGCACAAAACTGGGGTCAGCATGTGGGATCAGGTTCTGTGTGTGTGTGCGTGTGTGTGTGTGTGTGTGTGTGTGTGTGTGTGTGTGTGTGTGTGTGTGTTACTGGGCATGGGACCCAGGGGTGCTCTACCTCTGATCTACACCCCAGCCCTGTTTTATTTTTTTTTTTTGTTTTGAAACAGTAGGTTGCTGAGAATCTCATTAAGTTACCCTCAAATCTGTGATCCTTCTGTCTCACCTTCCCTAGCACTAGGATTCAGGCATGAGCCACCATGCTCAGCTTGGATCACACTCTCAGAACTGCAGCAAAATACCAGCACTGCCTGCACGTCAAGCTTAGTGCTGGTGCCACTGAGGCAAGGACTGTAGCAGAATATGGAAGTTTTCCTTGATGTCAGCCTAAAAGTTAATTGGACTCTCAAGCATCATACATCCAGTCCATTTTTTGTTTTTTTTAGAAACCTATCATGGTTTTGTCACTCATTAATCATTTTAAAATCTATTTTACTCTTTCAGTCTCAAGGAGTTCAAGATTTTCTTCCTCTCTCTCTTTTTTTTTCTTTATCAAAGGACATAATTGTCCAAGTGTATTCTAAAGCCACTGTGAATCATATTAGGGTGTTTCAATAGTAAAATAAATCTCTGCTCACCCACCCCTGGTTTTTCCTGCTGTCTATATGGTGATACTATTGGGAGAGTTGGGAATTGGGTGGTATACTTAGTCTTGTATCTGGCAAATGGTTATGAACTCAGTGCCTGTTAAATGAGTGAATGTGTGTGAATTCCACTTTGAAAATGTTCGGCTGTCCATCCGTAACCACTCACCAGTGTCTCTATGTGTTCAGGGTTCCCTCTGGTCCCCACCCTCAATGACTACCCCATAGGGAAAGGCTGAGACTGCTCTGTTTTTCAGGTGTCATTTCTGGTGGTGCTGGCCATCTTTGGGATACAATCTCATGGATATGAGGTGAGTTTTTTTCCGTAAATGTGCTGGGGCAATAAAAGGAAAAAAAAAGATTACCAGAAGGACAGTAGAGTTTATATGTCCTCTTTGAGATGGAATCGCAGAAATAGCAATAAGGAAAACAATGAAGTGATTATTTCTCTCTCTAATGTAATTCCTTCCTTCCTTCCTTCCTTTTGTTCTTTCTTTCGGCACTGTGGATAGAACCCAGGGACATTTTACCTTTGAGTTATACCCCTAGCCCTATTTTATTTTTATTTTGAAACAGGGTCTCACTAGGTTGCTGAGAGTTTCACTACTTGCTGAGGCTGTCCTCGAACCTGCAATCCTATCTCAGCCTCTCCAGTACTGGGATTACAAGCATGTACCACCACCCTTGACTGTAACCTGTTACTTTTCAATGTAGTCAATTTCAGCCAGGTGTGGTGGCACACCACTGTAATATCAGTACTTGGGAGGCTGAGAAAGGAGGACCTCAGGTTCAAGGATAGCTTCAGTAATGTGGTAAGACCCTCAGCAACCTAGTGAGGCCCTGTTTCAAACCGAAAAAAAAAAAAGTCTTCAGTTTTATCGTTTTATTTCCCCTGTGATGTCATTGTTTCTCCCTTATATAATACAGTAAGGAAACACCTTGCATTTTTATTGTAGCATGGGCTTTGGGCTGGGATCCCAATGGAGAAGTTTCAGCCTTCAATTACTTGTTCATAGCAATCAGAAGGCTCTATTTTGAATGCAAAGCTGCCTTTCAAGTGCATGTGATTTTTGGAATACTCATTGCATCTTTGTTGTCATTCTAGGTTTATAACATCATCAGCCCAAGCAACAATGGTGGCAATGTTCAGGAGACGATGACAATTGACAATCAAGAAAACACTGCTACCATTAACATCCATGCAGGAACCTGCTCGTCTACCACGATTTTTGACTATAAACATGTAAGCAACAGGAGTTTTAATGTTGTTTGAGACTGGTCTTCTAAAAAGCGGAGGAACAAACATTAATTACACATTTAAATTCTAAGATCTGTCTTTGCAATTACTTAAGAATTCCTCTGCCAGCTGTGATGGTGCAGGCCTGTAATCCCAGTACTTGGGAAGCTGAGACAGGAGGACCACAGGTTCGAAGACAGCCTCAGCAATGTAGTGAGACTCTCAGCAACCTAGGGAGACCCTATTTCAAACAAAAAATAAAGGTCTGGGAGTGTAGCTCAGAGGTAGACTTCTCTTGGGTTCAACAATCCCTATAAACACACACACACACACGAATTTCCTCACTTCTTTCTCTTGAAATAGTCAAGCAATTGATCAACAAAGAAAGAAATGAAACCATTTCTAAGAAAAAATATAAGAGGAAACATTTTCATTTTCTGGACCTTTCCAGGTGGATATTGGACAAGTGATATATTGTCCCATTACAGACTCAGAAAGTACATAGAAGAAGCCCTGCATGGTGGACTACATCTGTAATTCCAGTACTTGGGAGACCGAGACAGGAGGATTGCAGGTTTGAGGACAGCCTCAGGAACTTAGTGAGAACCTTAGCAATGTAGTGAGACCCTGTTTAAAAATAAAAAAAGGGCTGGGGGTATAGCTCAGAGGTAGAATGCCCCTGGATTCAATTCCCAATAGTGACCAAAAAAAAAAAAAAAAAAAAGAAAGTGCATAGAAGAATGACTAAAGCAAAGCAATGCCTGGCCCGTAGCCTCTTAATAACACTTATTGAATAATTGAATGAATAATAATTGAATGAATAATAATTGAATAATAATTGAATGAATAAACGAGTAAACCAGAGCTTCTAATACAAATATCACACAGGAACAGAACAATCACAAGCCAATCACAAAATAGCAGAAACCCAGAGCAACTGCATACGTGGAGTTATGTATGCAGATTCGGCAATATCATATTTCTTCTCTAAGAAAGAATTTCCAAGTTTCAGTTTCTGGTATTAAGTCTCAGAAATCTGCTCAGAAACTTACTGTGTCCTTCATCCAGTTATTTGTTTTCCATTTATTCTACCAATGCTAGTGATGACCTGTTTTAACCTGGGTATAGAGATCTGTACTATGAATATGAGTAGGTTGTATCTAGTCCCACTGAACATTTAGCCATGCTTTTCTTCCTCTTTTCTAGAAACCTCTTCATGTACTCTCCTTCCCAGTGGTGTTGGGGTTCCATAGTGTGTTTGAAAGGATAGAATCTTTCAAAGATACAGTTCAATAGGAAGTGGTCTATCCGGGCATGGTGGCGCATGCTTGTAATCCCAGCATTTGGGAGGCTGAGACCGGAGGATCCGGGTTCGCAGCCAGCTTCAGCTACCTAGTGAGGCACTCTGCAACTTAGTGAGACCCTGTTTCAAAATAAAGAATAAAAAATAGGGCTGAGGGTATAGCTCGGAGGTAGAATGCCTCTGAGTTCAATCTCCAGTACCTAAAAAAAAAAAAAAAAAAAAGGAAGTGGTCTAAAATTGTTTTAAAGCAGATGCCACAGGATCCCAAAAATAGCTTAAAAAAAAAGAGTGGTAAGGATTCAGTTTAAGCCCCTCACAGTATCCTCAGCCTTGTCTTCAGTCTATTTTTGAGTTTTAGGAACTGGAAATTTGTGAGAATTACAAAAAAGGAAGTTGAGGGGTTTCTGCTGGCTTGGGTTTGAGGTAGAGAAAGGATGAAGAAAGCAGCAAAGGAGGGAAGACCAGATGAGTTGGGCAGATGTGCGGGGTGAGGTAGGTGCAGGTGCGCTGGGGCGAGTTCAAAGGCAGAACTCTCTGTAATGGAGGAAATGGTCTGTATCTGTGTTTTCCTGTTAGGAGGCCCCCAGCTACTTGTGGCTATCGAACACAAGCAGCTGTGATGGAGGGAGTGCATTTAACATTTTGACTTATCAGAGTTTAAGTTTAAATAGTCACATGTGGTAAGTAACCATGATACTGAACAGCACAACATCCTAAAGAATGTTGTGTTTTGCTCCAAACTGGGGGAAAGGCAGAAAAAAAGCAATCACAAGACGCAGAGAGCTGCTGCTTTTTAGTCTTTCAAACTCCAGACTGCAGACCCTGATTCTATCATGTGAAGTGCAGGTATAAGTCGTGGGTTTGCATGATTTCGATGGGTAGGAATGACAACAAAATAAAAATGCTGTGTGGGCAGAGTTGATTGCAGATTGAAAACTGAGACCCCCCACTCACTGCGTGCTCAGGTCTTCCCTCCAGGACTTGTGCATCATCCTCACCACGTTTAAACTCAGGGAACTGGAGAGGGGTAGTAACTGTGTTCTTGCTGCCTCAGGGCTACATCGCCTCCAGGGTGTTCTCCCGAAGAGCCTGCTACATCATAAAGATGGACCATAAAGCGATCCCTGCCCTGGACACTCTCCAACGGTACATCTACGAGAAGCAGGTAATTCTGGAGCATCCTTAAAAAAATTCTCTGTCCTGTTGAGCCAGGTGGTGCATGCCTGTAATCCCACGACTTAGGAAGCTGAGAAGGGAGGATCGCAGGTTCTAAGCCAGCCTCAATAATTTAGCGAGACCTTCTGCAACTTAGCGAGCTCCTGCTTCCCAATAAAAAATAAAAAAGGGTGGGGTGTAAGCCAGGCGTGGTGGCACACGCTTGTAATCCCAGCATTCAGGAAGCTGAGACTGGAGGATCCGGGTTCTCGGCCAGCCTCAGCTACCTAGTGAGGCACTCCGCAACTTAGTGAGACCCTGTTTCAAAATAAAGAATAAAAAATAGGGCTTGGGGGTATAGCTCGGAGGTAGAATGCCCCTGAGTTCAATCCCCAGTACCGCAAAAAAAAAAAAAAAAAGGGTGGGGTGTAGCTGAGAGATAAAAAGACCCTGGGTTCATGCCCACAGTACCACATCCCTCAAAAAAAAAAAAAAATTATGTTTCTGAGCCAGGCAATACTAAAACCTGTGGAGAAGTGAAAAGAGTTAGAAGGAAGATCATAATATTCCAACTTACCATGGATATGGTACTCAACTTATCAAAGCGTTTGTTTGTTTATATATTTAAGCTCCATTTCCATCAGATGGCCCTAAATACATGAACTTATAATTCTGATGTTCCTGTAAAAAGGACTGATCAGTCTCTTTTCTCAGAGCTGGGTTCTACGAAATAGAGATTGGCAGAAAGATGAGTAAAGTTATAACATTCAGCATTGCAAAGATGCAAAGAAACGATATATACAGTGAAAATATACAAGCACTGCACGGAGGCGGACACCTGGGGAAGAGCCTCCCTCCACAACTTCCCCTCTGTGCCGCCTTTGGTGTGAGATTTACCTTCTCTGGGTCTCATTGCCAATAGCAGTAAAATAGCACTGGTAATGTGTCTTCTCTGCAACTGCGTGGTCACAAAGAGAGGATGTCCCGAGATCCCTGACTGCTGATTGTTTAATAACTTAAAAGAGAACAGCAGGATTTAGAATCAAGTTTATCAGATTTACCAGTTCATTTTATGTTGTCCTTTTCTGTTACATGAATCCAGGCTATGAAAACCATGTCCTCCACCAAATACACCTGGGTCAGGTACAACCCTCTGGAGTCTCTGGTCACAAAAGTGGACTGGTTCCTGTTTGGGTCACCTATTAAGCGACTCTGCCAAGACATCCCCTTGTACAAGGGGGAAGTGGTTGAAAAGACAGGTGAGCACCCCAAACATCATTCATTCACCAAACATCTTCTGAAAGCTCTTATGTGCCCGCCACTCTGCGAGGTGCTGTGTGAAATACAAATGCATAAAAACAGGACTCAACTCAGTTTGCATCTGGAACCGGACACCTACTATGTGTGGAAATTGTGTAAAATGTTAGGGACACAGAAATGATTAAGACTCTGCCTCCTAGAAACAAAGGATGGTCTAGGAAAGGATTCATGGGTGTCAAGGGAAAATTATGGATTCTCTTCTTTCACATATAAGAATTCAAGCAGGTTAAAGGTCTCTTGGGGTCTCAGAGTAACATTTTTTGGAGGTGGTAAGAAGGAAAACACCAAGAAATTCTCTCAGAATCTAGAATAGAATCAGTCCAGGCAAAGTGTGCCGATAGGGTACAAAAACCCAGTTTCTCTAGGTAACATAGGGCATAGCATTCATTCTTGAACCCACACTAAGTTTCTCAATGTGGTAGAATAGCCAGAGCCAACCCATGATCAACACAACAGAAATTCTTCAGAGTAGTAGAAGGTACGTAAAGAAAAAGAGGGTGAGCACTTACTACATTTCTACAGCCCAGAAGAAAATTGAACTACTCACTAGCACTCTTAAGGCACAAAGATATGCCATTGGGGCAGAGTATTGTCCCATTAACTAGGACAGAGCTAATCAACGCTTTCAGGAAATTGTCAGTCATATTTAAGTTAACATACTATTATTCTTTGCTATGCAAGTATAGCTACAATCTTGGGTATCATGAAGTCACAAGTACAACCCCTAGACAATATATTTACAAAAAGCAATAGTTTGATGCATTCTAATATATGTTTTTTTTTTATCTTTCTTTAAAAATTTCCCCCTTTCTAGAAGAGCATGGTGCTGGAGTCTGTGCCAAGGTTGGGATCCTGAGCATCTTGGGAATTTCCATCTGTGCAGGTGTTCATGTGTAGGATAATCAGCCCACTGACTGGTTACATCTTTCTAAAGAAACGTACCTTTTGTTTCCACTCAGAAGCCAAATTAAATTCTTTCCCAAGTTTCCCCTTATTTGTGAGATTCAAGAATAAAACATAAAGGCTATATTTACAGATATCTGAGTATTTGTTTGTTTGTTTTGTATGCAGCAAAGGGAAGCCAAGCAATGTTTATGTTAATATGTAGAAGGAAAAAACATTACCAGGATTTCCAATAAGGTGCATAATGTGGGAAAATTCCCAGATAATGTAGCTGGGTCACATGCAGACTGGTCAGCTGGGTGTGAGTCTCCATCTCTGTGTGCATCTGCTTGCTGGACCAGCCTCTTATCTGTGGAACAGGGGTAGTGACCTTGACCCAGCAAGGGGGAAGGACTTGGCATCAAACAACTTGACTGTCCAGGTGAAGTAATCTGTTACCTTTTGCATACCTGTAGGACAAGGCTTGAGGCACACGATGCTGGACCCAGCCAACCATCCTGTCCTCTTGTTCATGATCTTTGGTGGCTTCACTCTTCTCCTGTGTGATCCAAATTAACTACTACACTAGGAAGTGTGGGAAACTGTTCTAAGTCTAAAAACTATTGGCTTAAGGATTTGTAGCTTCTTACTTGCTTTGGAAGGAGATGGCCTTTCTTAAGGGAAAGGAAGATAGTAACCTTGATGTCCCTTCACTATTTAAGCTATTTCCTCCTGTTTTACTACACCTTTGCTTGCTTTGCTTAAGGGTGGAAGATCATCCCTAGGAGGGAGAGTGAAGACAATAATCTCTGTGGGACCTGCAAAATTGTGAGATAACAACTTACCTTCTAAAACATTTCTTTCTTTTTTTTTTGCAGTACTGGGGATTGAACTCAGGGGCATTCTACCTCCGAGTGTACCCCCAGCCCTATATTTTGTTCTTTATTTTGAAACAGGGTCTCACTAAGTTGTGGAGTGCTTCACTAGGTAGCTGAGGCTGGCCGAGAATCCGGATCCTCCAGTTTCAGCCTCCCAAATGCTAGGATTACAAAAATAATAAAAAATAAAACATTCCTAACACAACGCTCTACTCCCTAGCAAGAGACGGTCAATGATTTAAGGACCCAGCTTTAACTCTGTAAGCCTGTATAAGAGGAAGAGCTGAGTTTTACTCCAGGAGTTTGGCTCTCTTGCCTTCTGCCCTCTCACCTCTTAGAGACCAGGAATAGTCTCAAGAGC
>PVLC010049442.1:0-10434 GCA_004027655.1 Graphiurus murinus | reverse complement strand
ATCCCAGCATTCGGGAGGCTGAGACCGGAGGATCCAGGTTCGCGGCCAGCCTCAGCTACCTAGTGAGGCACTCCGCAACTTAGTGAGACTCGGTTTCAAAATAAAGAATAAAAAATAGGGCTGGGGGTATAGCTCGGAGGTAGAATGTCCCTGAGTTCAATCCCCAGTACCGCAAAAAAAAAAAAAAAAAAAAAAAAAATAGGACTGGGAGCATAGCTTGGAGGAAGAATGCCCCTGGGTTTAATCCCTACTAACACACACACACATACACACACCCCAAATAAAAAAGAAAGAAAGACTCTATTGTAGCTGGGCATGGTGGCTTACACTTGTAATACTTGTAATCCCAGTACTTGGGAAGCTGAGACAGGAGAATCACAGGTTCGAGTACAGCCTCATCAAGTAGTGAGACTCTCGTCAACTTAGCAAGACCTTGTTTCCAAATAAGAAATAAAATTGGGCTGGGAGTGTAGCTTGAAGGTAGAGTGCCTCTGGGTTTAATCCCCAGTACCAAACAAACAAACTCTATTGTGGCATAGCAAGTTGGATAGTTGGGTGAATCAGCCATTAAAGTCATTTAATGAACTTCTTCTGCATCAATACCTTACTTACTAAGCCACTTTCAATTATTTATTTCTTTTCTTTTCTTTTCTTTTTTTGCAGTACTGGGGATTGAACTCAGGGGCATTTTACCTCTGAGCTACACCTCCAGCCCTATTTTTTATTCTTTATTTTGAAACTGGGTCTCACTAAGTTGTGGAGTGCCTCACTAGGTAGCTGAGGCTGGCCTCGAACCCTGATCCTCCGGTCTCAGCCTCCCGAATGCTGGGATTACAAGCGTGCGCCACCATGCCCGGCTTCCTAAATTGAACTTAGAATCCCATACCCAGCTGCCATTTTCAATAATGATTTAGCTTCTCAGGAATTGATGATAAAAAAGAATACACTGAGCCAGGAGTGGTGGTGCACATTTGTAATCCTAGTACTGGGAGGCTGAGACAGGGGGATCGAAGATTCGAAGCCAGCCTCAGCAACTTAGTGAGGCTTTCAGTAACTTAGTGAGACCCTGTTTTCAAATAAAAAAACTAGCTTGAGCTGGGTGTGGTGGTGTACACTTGTAATCCCAGTACTTGAGAGGCTGAGACCTGAGGATCTGAATTCATGGCAAGCCTCGGCTACTTAGTGAGGCCCTCCGCAACTTTGTGAGACCCTGTTCCCTGTTTCAAAATAAAGAATAAAACTAGGACTGGGAGTGTAGCTCAGAGGGAGAATGCCCCTGAGTTCAATCACCAGTACCAAAAAAAAAAAAAAAAAAAAAAAAAAGTAAAATAGCCGGGTGCTGTGGCGCACACCTGTAATCCCTGTACTCCCATTGGGAGGCTGAGACAGGAGGATCACAGGTTCGTAGTGAGACTTTCATCAACCTGGTTAGACTCTATTTCCAAATAAGAAATAAAATTGGGCTGGGAGTGTAGCTCGAAGGTAGAATGCCTCTGGGTTCCATTTCTAGTACCACAAAAATAAAATTAATAAAATAAAATAAAATAAGCTGGGCTTGTAATCTCAGCATTCGGGAGGCTGAGACCAGAGGATCTGGGTTCGAGGCCAGCCTCAGCTACCTAGTGAGGCACTCTGCAACTTAGTGAGACTCGGTTTCAAAATAAAGAATAAAAAATAGGGCTGGGGGTATAGCTCGGAGGTAGAATGCCCCTGAGTTTAATCCCCAGTACCTCAAATAAATAAATAAATAAATAAATAAAATAGGGCTGAGGATGTAGCCCAGAGGGGGAAAGCCTCTCGGTTTCATCCTCAGTACCCCCCCCCAAAAATACATTGACTTGCTGATATGAATATCTAATCTATGAAATTATTATTATTATTATTATTATTATTATTATTATTATTATTTATTTGCAGTACTGGGGATTGAACTCAGGGGGGTTCTACCTCCGAGCTATACTCCCAGCCCTATTTTCTATTTTTTATTTTGAAACAGGGTCTCACTAAGTTGCGGAGTGCCTCACAAGGTAGCTGAGGCTGGCTGCAAAGCCAGATCCTCTGGTCTCAGCCTCCCAAATGCTGGGATTACAAGCGTGCGCCACCACACCTGGCTGTAGAACATGTACTTATTACCATGCATGAGCCTCTGAGTTCAATCCCCAGCACAAAATAAACCAACCAACCAGAACAAAAACAAAACTAAGAAGCAGATTTTTTTTTTTTTTTCAGTACTGGGGATTGAACTTGGGGACATTCTATCTCTGACCTATACCCCTAGCCCTATTTTTTATTCTTTTTTTCTTTTTGCGGTACTGGGGGTGAACTCAGGGGCATTCTACCTCCGAGCTATACCCCCAGCTCTATTTCTTTATTTTGAAACCGAGTCTCACTAAGTTGCGAAGCGCCTCACTAGGTAGCTGAGGCTGGCCACGAACCCGGATCCTCCGGTCTCAGCCTCCCGAATGCTGGATTTACAAGCGTGCACCACCATGCCCGGCTTCCTATTTTTTATTCTTATTTTGAAACAGGGTCTCCCTGAGTTGCATCACCACGCCCGGCTTATTCTTTATTTTGAAACAGGGTCTCACTAAGTTGTGGAGGGCCTCACTAAGTAGCTGAGGCTAATCTCGAACCCAGATCTTCCTGTCTCAGCCTTCCAAGTACTGGGATTACAAGCGTGCACCACCATGCCGGGCCTAAGAAGCAGATTTTAAGCCACGGCAATAATGATAAGGATGGATTTACCCCATAATTTAAAAACTAGACTACAAGATTTGGAATCAGACACACTTGGATAAGAAGTCTAGTATGCCTCAGTTTTCTCATCTGTAAAATGGAATGCAGTATATATATTTCATAGCATTGTTGCAAATTGTAAATGAGATCATGCATATAAAGTACTTATCAGGAAGCATGGCAGCATACCAGGAGTGTGGATTTGGTACTCTAGGAATCTCCACAGTAGGAACAGATCAATATTTGTTGGATGAATGGTTATCATTGGTCCACTGTCAGGTTTTATGGTCCTTTGCTTTGCTTCAAAACCTTTCTATCTCTGCTGTCTTTGGTGACAGGATAACATGAGTTTCCACAAAGTGACACATGATTAATTTCAGATTAAGGATATAAATAATAGGTGTTTTAGACTAAAAGGTGACTGGGATTACTGGAGTCAGAGGGGTGTAGAAAAAAAACCTCAAAGGCTATTTGGAACTTGGTCTAGTTCTTAAAACAGAGGTCATACACTCAAATATTGAAAGGGCTAATGCAGGCTGGGTGACATTATACAAGCCCAGTCCAAAGAGGGCAGTCTCTACTCAGTTCCCGCCAATTAATGTTTTGTAAGAGTCCAGGTCGGCTTGACCTTTCAGTTTTCATGGAAAATCTGAAATCTTGGCTGTAGCCTGAAAGCTTCAAATTGTTGATTACTGATGAGTAACTTGAAAAAAAAGTAACTATAAATCAAACATTTTGTGAGTCTAATTTCACTTATGAGTTACTAGGTTGTGACCTGGCTTTAAAGGGTAGGATAATACTGTATAAGCAGAAAGGAAACAAGGACAAAAAACATGGAGGAGGATAATTTTGGGATTTTTTTTTTTTTTTTTTTTTTTGGTACTGGGGATGGAACCCAGGGGCATTCTACCTCTGAGCTACACCCCCAGCCCTATTTTTTATTCTTTATTTTGAAACCGGATCTCGCTAAGTTGTGGAGGGCCTTACTAAGTAGCTGAGTGAGGCTGGCTGCAAACCCTGATCCTCCTGTCTCAGCCTCCCAAGTACTGGGATTACAAGTGTGCGCCACCATGCCTGGCTCTTTCTTTACTTTTTTTTTTTTTTGTGTGTGTGTGTGTGGTACTGGGGATTGAACACAGGGGCATTCTACCTCTGAGCTATACCCCCAGCCCTATTTTTTATTCTTTATTTTGAAATACGGTCTCACTAAGTTGCAGAGTGCCTCACTAGGTAGCTGAGGCTGGCCTCGAACCTGAATCTTCCGGTCTCAGCCTCCAAAAGCTGAGATTACAAGCATGCGCCACCATGTCCAGCTCCCAGCCCTATTTTTTATTCTTTATTTTGAAACAGGGTCTCACTAAGTTCCGGGGGCCTCACTAAGTAGCTGCCGCTGGCCTGGAACCCAGAGTCTCCTGTCTCCACCTCCCACGTGCTGGGATTACAAGCGTGTACCACCAGCCCGGCTAGCTCCTTGACTTTCTTTTGTTCCTCTTTTTCTGCTTGGAGCCTATCTTCCTCATCCATCTCCTTGGCCTGTTTCTTGGGCTGCTTCCGGTGCTTCTCCTTGCCACCTTTGTGGCTGGACTTGGCGACCGTCCCCAGACCCAGAAATCCCCTAATTCTTGAAGACAGGTATGAGTCATGTTATGGAAGTTTTAAAAATGGGGCCTTGCCAGGTTTGATGGTGCACGCTTGGGAGGCTGAGACAGGAGGATCGTAGGTTTGAAGCCAGCTTCAGCAATTTAGGGAGACTCTGTTTTCAAATAAAAAAATAAAATAGGGTTGGGGGTGTAGCTTGGAGGTAGAATGCCCCGGGGTTCAATCCCCAGTAATAGAAAAAGAAAAAAAGCAGAGCTGGCGGTTAAACCCAAACTGCCTGTGATGGTGTAGTGTAGGTGCAGACTTTATACTTCCACATTTCATCTCTTTCTCATCTGTGTGCAAACTATCAATAAAATAAGTTTTCAAACGAAGTAGTGGTTCACAATTGTAAAATTTAAGTGCCATTTATTATTATTGTTATTATTATTTTTTTTCGGTAGAGGGATGCCATTTATTATGATGCTGGTATTTAGTACTATTCAAGTAAAGTGTTTTAAATGTAATTTACAATGACCACTGGTGACATAAAATATGGTTTTGATTATACCCAGTTGAAGTTAAAGAGAAAGTGCCATTTGCTTCTCATTGCTGGAGTTAAATTAAAAAAAAAAACAAAACCCAACCCCCCCCCCAAAAAAAAACCCCCTGTGCAACGCTTACTAAATATACCACAAAATTGTTTAATAGCTAGGAAATCAAAATATCATTTGTGACACCTCCACAAGCAAACAGTAAAAAGCACATGTGATATGCAAAGTGATGTCTACAGGTAACTGTTTTCTAAGATCAGATCTCTCCCTTTTTTGTGGTACTGGAGATTGAACCCAAGGGCATTCTATGTTCGACCTATACCCTCAACACTTTTTATTTTATTTTTTTGTTTTGAAACAGAGTCCAGCTAGGTTGCTGAGACCCTAAGTTCCTGAGGCTCGTCTGGAACCTGCCATCCTCCTGTCTCAGCCTCCCAAGTACTGGGATTACAAGTGTGCGACAAAATGTCTGGCTAGATAGGATTTTTTTTTTTTTTTTTTTTTTTTGTGGTACCCTGGACATTCTACCTCTGAGCTGCAGCCCTCCCCCCCAGCCCTATTTTATATTCTTTATTTTGAAACAGGGTCTCACTAAGTTGCAGAGGGCCTCACTAAGTAGCTGAGGCTGGCTGCGAACCTGTGATCCTCCTGTCTCAGCCTCCCAAATGCTGGGATTACAAGTGTGTGTCAGCATGCCCGGCTTAGATAGGCTCTCTCTCTTTTTTTTTTTTTTTCGGTACTGGGGATTGAACCCAGGGGCATACTACCACTGAGCTACATCCCCAGCCCCATTTTTCATTCTTTATTTTGAAACCGAGTCTCACTAAGTTGCGGAGTGCCTCACTAAGTAGCGGAGGCTGGCCGCGAACCTGGATCCTCTGGTCTCAGCCTCCCGAATGCTGGGATTACAAGCGTGCGCCACCACACCCGGCTTAGATAGGCTCTTTTATTTTTTTATTTTTTTGCGGTACTAGGGATTGAACTCAGGGGCGTTCTACCTCCGAGCTACACCCCCAGCCCTAGTTTTTATTCTTTATTTTGAAACCGGGTCTCACTAAGTTGCAGAGTGCCTCACTAGGTAGCTGAGGCTGGCCGCGAACCCGGATCCTCCGGTCTCAGCCTCCCGAATACTGGGATTACAAGCGTGCGCCACCACGCCCGGCTAGATAGGCTCTTTTAAGAAAAAAAAAAAAAAAATATATATATGTAATGTTCTGTTGCTTTCATGCATCTCATTACATATGAGTGTATACTGTCAATCATAATAATTTTGGAACTTCTGATATCGTGTTTGAGCTCATTATAGGAATTCCAATTTATTATTAGTATCAATAATGCCAATAATAATATTACCAATAATAATAATACATTCTCAGCTAATTTTAGCGGGATGCTAAATAAATATATCTAATTGAATGCCGCCAAGAAGTTTTATTTATTTATTTATTATTTTTATTTTTTTGCGTTACTGGGGATTGAACCCAGGGGCATTCTACCTCTGAGCTACACCCCCAGCCCTATTTTTTATTCTTTATTTTGAAACAGGGTCTCACTAAGTTGCGGAGTGCCTCACTAGGTAGCTGAGGCTGGCCGCGAACCCGGTTCCTCCTGTCTCAGCCTCCCAAATGCTGGGATTACAAGCGTATGCCACCACGCTAGGCTCACCAAGAAGTTTTAGTACATGAAATACTAGTGTTAACAATTATAATTACAGGTGCATGCTTGTAATCCTAGTGTTTGGTTTGAGAAAAGTGCTGAGTGTGTAGCTCAGAGGTAGCAGCTCCTGAGTTCTATCCTCAGTACTCCTCCACTCACCAATCAGAATTTCTGAGAAACCAAATACAAGCCATAGAAGTTGGGGTGCAGGAGGTGTAAAATAGTTGGCTTCAGAGGTGGGATAGAGTGGTAAAGGGGATATTTTCTTGGCTGAAGATTTAAAAGTGTGTGGCTTTTACAATGGCAAAGGCCTAGTCTATCACAAATTTGGAAAGAGCTCAGAAAACTATGCCGTAAGCATGCTGTTTTTTTATTCCTGCGGTTTGAAGGGTCTTTATATTTCCATTTTGATCACTGGTGGCTGCCACAGCTGTAATTACTGCGTGTTGGGGCTGCTTTTGTTTACCTGGTAGCTGTGGTTGCATCACGAGAGGCAGAATAAAAATATAAAAACCTCCCTTCCTCGCCAAGAAGTGGAAAACGGCCCCTTTGACACCGTTCAAGGTCCCATTTTAGCCTAAGGAACTGTTCCCAGAAGGTGTAAGAGCCCAGCACTTTCTCCCGGTAGGAGCGCTCCATCGGGGGCAGGACCAGAAGAAACCCCGCCTCCCCGGGCCAATCCCAGCTCTCCGCCGGCGGACAGGAAGCGGCGGCGGGCCTCTAGCCCGGGAACCGGCCCCCACGCGCATGCGCGCGTTCCTGGGGCGCCTGGAGGAGGGGGAGGGGCGGGCTAGGGGCGCGGCTCTGCGTGCGGGTTGGGTGCTCGCGCGTCACGTGGCGAGGAAGGAGGCGGAGGTCCGCGGCTCGGGGGAGGGAGATAGAGAAGAGGAAAGGAGCGAGGGAAGGAAAGCGGGGAAGGGAGGAAGGAAGCGAACGAGGGGGAGGGAGGTCCCTGTTTTGGTGGAGCTGGGAGCGTCGCCGGCCCCTGAAGTGGAGCGAGAGGGAGGTGCTTCTCTGTTTCTCCTGCCGGGGGAGGTCCTGGCTTCCCGAGGCGGCTCCGGACCAAGCCCCTCCAGCTTCTCCCTCCGGATCGATGTGCTGTTAACCCGTGAGGCGGCGGCGGCGGCGGCGGCGGCGGAAGATGGTGTTGCTGAGAGTGTTAATTCTGCTCCTCTCCTGGGTGGCGGGGCTGGGAGGTGAGGCACGACCCCGAGCGCCCGGGGCGCCGCGACCACAGTCACCGCGCGGCGAAGCGGCCGGGCCGAGCCCAGTCCCGTCCAGTCGAGCCCGGTGCGGGCGCGTCCAGTCAGCCCGGCCGGCCGGCGGCGCCACTCGGGCGCGCCGCGCTCCCCGCTTCCTATTGTCCCCCGCGCCCCGGCCGCGTTCCCTTCGGTGGCGGGCGGTGGAGGCTCCGAGCCTCCAGCGAGGCCTTCCCCGCCCCCCACCGCCCCGGCTTTGCGAGAGGCGGGAGTCGCCTCCCGGAGAAACCAAGTGGAGAGATCCGGGTCGCCAGGCGAGAGCCATGGAACCCAGGCCGGCGGCTGCATCCTTCCAGCCTGCCTGGCCGGCGCCGGCTGCTGCCGTGGGCTAGCTGTCCTCGCCGCCCTAGCGCCGCGCTCGTCTTCCTCACCTTCCTCCCCAGCCCCTGCTGGGTGGCCGATACCGGAGTCCGCTCCGCGGCCAAACACCGCTGCGCAGACTCTCGGGAAGTTGCAAGGTTTGCGGCTAGGTTCGTGTATTGTTCTTTCCCTAGCCCGGCGATCCAGACGGACCCAGTTCTTGTGTGGGGCCGCCCGTGGAGTGTAGCAATCGTCTCCTGCGTGTCCGACACGAGTGGCTTCGCTTCTCCATACTGCCCTGCACTAAGTGCCCGAGTGGAGAGAGCGCGGGAGGGTGTGTTTGTGTTCGGTGAAAACATTCTGTCACCCTGGGGAAAGGATTTGGCAGGGAGAAGGGCCAGCCGTTTCGGCATGTTCTTTGATCTGTGGTCTCAGAGTAGAAAGGACGATCCCTGGATGACCCAACTTGAGTTTTCTTAAAACTCCCAGATGGAGCATACGTACAGTGTAGTCAGTGGGTTGTCAAAACAGTGCCCCTCCTTCCTACAAATTGGAGTTGCATTTCCTAGATACTCCAATTTCTTGATGACTCGGGGTTTGAAGACAATGACCATTGAATTATATTGTTCTGTGTAAAGCGCTTTAGGTAAGCTTTTTGAGTTGGCTCAAAGTATACTTAAATGCTTTAAAAGTATACTTAAAAGCATGAAAACTTTCAGGAATGCTTTGGATGTGTGTCTTTCTGTAGCCTAATTTGATAATTTATTTATTTTTTTGTAGTGGGATGGAACCCAGGGGCATTTTACCTCTCAAATACCCCCCCCCCCAGCCCTATTTTATTCTTTTATTTTGAAACAGGATCTCACTAAGTTGCAGAGGGCCTCAGTAAGTTGCTGAGGCTGGCTGAGAACATGCGATCCTCCTGTCTCTTTCTCAGCCTTCCAAGTACTGGGATTACAAGCGTGCGACACCACGTCCCGGCTGATAATTTAGAGGATATATGAATATTTCATGTAGTCTATTGTTTCTGTTTTTTTTTTTTCCCCCTTTGACTTATGACTGCAGGGCTAAGCATATTTTTAATCTGTATTCTACTTTCAGTCTGCGGGTGTAGGCAGACTTCGGTTGTAATTTGTAGTGTTCATTTGTTAGATACACATTTTAGGTTAAAAGCTAATCAGTAATTTTTTTTCCCCTTTTTTTGGCGGTACTGGGGATTGAACCCAGGGGCATTTCACCCATGAGTTACACCCCTAGCCCTATTTTTTTATTCTTTATTTTGAAACAGGTTGTCACTGAGTTTTGGAAGGCCTCATTAAGTAGCTGAAGCTGGCCAAGAACCTGCGATCCTCCTGTCTCAGTCTCCCAAGTACCACGCCCAGCTAGATCAGTAGTTTTATTTATTTATTTTTTTGTGGTACTGGGGATGGAACCTAGGGGCCTTCTACTCTGGGCTACATCCCCAGACCTATTTTATGTTTTATTTGGAAAAAGGGTCTCATTAAGTTGCTGAGAGCCTCACTAAGTTGCTGAGGCTGGCTTGGAACCTGCCATCCCCCTGTCTCAGCCACCCACCTACTGTGATTACAAGTGTTCACCACCAGGGCAGGCTGAAGGCCCTCTAAACAGGCCTTTTGATCTAACATTTGTATTTGTAAGTGTGACATAACATTATTTGTATTTTTGTGACTTATAACACTTGTATGTTCTGTGACTTCCACAACATCACTCTTCTGGCTGTTTTTTGTGATTGTACTCAGGAGTTAGACACTGTTCTCTGAGGCAGTACTCTGGTCTCAGCCTCCTAAGTACTGGGATTACAAGCATGCGCCACCACGCCCGGCTATGAAACACTTTAAATGACTGATGAGTAGTATATAAAATCCCGTTCCCGTCTCTGGGGATTGAACCAGGGCCTTGTACATACTAGGCCAGCACTCTACCACTGAGCTATATCCCCAGGCCTTTTTATTTTGACACAGGGTTTTACAAAGTTGTCCAGGCTTTCTGTAGAACCTGCAATCCTGCCTCAGCCTCCTAAGTACTGGGAATTACAGGCATATACCACCATGCTTGGTTAAAAGGTTAATTTTTGATAAGCAGAAACTTTTTCAAAAAAGCCCTAAAAATTTTCATTTTAAAATTAAGATTGAAGCCGGGCGTGGTGGCGCACGCTTGTAATCCCAGCATTCGGGAGGCTGAGACCGGAGGATCCGGGTTCGCGGCCAGCCTCAGCTACCTAGTGAGGCACTCTGCAACTTAGTGAGACCTGGTTTCAAAATAAAGAATAAAAAATAGGGCTGGGGGTGTAGCTCGGAGGTAGAATGCCCCTGAGTTCAATCCCCAGTACC
>PVLC010049441.1:0-10435 GCA_004027655.1 Graphiurus murinus | reverse complement strand
AATCCCAGCATTCGGGAGGCTGAGACCGGAGGATCCGGGTTCGCGGCCAGCCTCAGCTACCTAGTGAGGCACTCTGCAACTTAGTGAGACTCGGTTTCAAAATAAAGAATAAAAAATAGGGCTGGGGGTGTAGCTCAGAGGTAGAATGCCCCTGAGTTCAATCCCCAGTACCGCAAAAAAAAAAAAAAAAAAAAAAAAAGAAATCATTATGGGCTGAGCCACGCCGGGAAAGCGCTAAGCCTGGGAGTTAGCTCTGCCTCAGTGGAGTCGGTGATCAGGAATGAGTCTGTTCCCTGGATCTGAGGCGCCCTCTCAGGAATATGTACCCGAGTTTGTCAGTGTCGAAATAACAAGTGCTTTCTGTTTTGTTTCGCCCTTTTGAAAATTAGTTTTCCCCTCGAACATGAACTTCTAAAACAGCTTAAAATGAAGGGTTATAGAGTTTTCCCGATGTTCTATTTGGAAGCAAAGACCACCAGGGAGTGGATAGAAGGATCAAGAGAACAGTTCGCTTTCTTCTGGGAAACTGAAAGCAGGTTTCTGTGCTTGTATGCTAGGGGTCAGCAAACCATAGCTGGTCAGATCTCGCTGACAATGTTTGTGTGGCCTGTGAGCAAAGGAAGGTCATTACATTTTTGAGTGGATGAAAATAAAAACCAAAGAGAGTTAAAAAAAAAAAAAAGTTCATGGGATGTGAACTGGGCATGGTGGTACATGCTTATAATTCCAGTGCTTGGGAGGCTGAGACAGAGGCCAGCCTAAGCAATTTAGTAAGGCCCTCAGCAACTTATTAAGACCCTATTAAAAAAGAAAGCTCAGCGCCGTGGTACACGCCTGTAATCCTAGTACTTGAGAGGCTGAGCCAGGAGGATCGCAGGTTCGAGGACAGCCTCAGCAATGTAGCGAGGCTCTCAGTAACTTAGTGAGCAAAACAAAAAATAAATAAAAAGGGCTTCAGGTATAGTTTAGAGGTAGAATGCCCCTGGGTTCAATCCCTAGTAATACAAATACATACATATATACATACATACATAAATGAATAACTAAATTAATTAAATAAAATAGGGCTGGCAGTGTAGCTCAGAGATAGAATGCCCCTGGGTTCAATCCCCAGCACTGCAAACAAACAAAAAAACATGACATGTGAAAATTATGTGAACTCAGATTGCCTGCTTTTTTAGTGTCCATAAATAAAATGTTTTTGGCATAGATAAATAAAGTTTTATTGAACCGTTCATTTGTTTAGTATTGCCCCTGACTGCTTTCAACAAGGCAGAGTTGAGAAGTTGCAGTAGAGACCATATGGTCCAGAATATTTACTATCTGGCTTTTTCTAGATGATGTTTGCTGATGCCTGACATGCAGGAATGGAGGACACTGTTTCCCTGTAGGAGTCCTCCTGAAGAATCGGTGTCCACAAGGATAGCCCATGTTAAATGCAACCTGTGTGGTGACTGACTTAACTCAAAGAAATGGGAATAAAAAGAGATTATGCTGCTGAATTACCTTTTTTTTCCCCTTGGTATCTAGTTGAATTTAGGCCTTGGTCAGACTTATAACATTTGATTAAATCTATTAGAATATACTCTTAGTTTTCTTGAAGAGAATTTACCAGCTGGTTGGTTGCTTTACTCCACTGAGTCAGCTCATTCCGTACTGACCTTTTTCAATCTCAGCTTCCGTTTTCTTCTCCTGCCTGTCATGAAAATCACCTGAGAGGTTTCAGCCTATTTATCTCAAGGTCTATTTGAACAGCAGACTTTGGTTGTCCATTTGGTAAGATAAGCAAGGGACTGGCCTGTGGCCAAACCAGTCGGCTGGCCCTTGAGGTGTGAACATCCTCCTGGCTGCTGCTATCTGAGAGGTCATGGTGTATCTAGGTCATGGGAAATTTGGTTACAAAATCTGGGAGATTTGGTTGCAAAATCTCAGCATATGGAGCCTGGAAATTGCCAGTCTGATGAATGACATTTTTCAACTGTGGTCAGAATAATGGCTGAGGGGCAATTCTCCTACCCACCACTCATCTGGACACCTACTGGTACTCTTATATAGCCACTCCCATCTCGTCCTCACCTGTGGTCACGAACAGAATGCGAGGACAGGATAAACACCGGTTGACCCAGCAGCATCATTGAGATACCTCGTTTTTGGAGTTAGCGTGTAGAGAGTGACACTGTGCAGCGAAAACTTGAGGGAACGGACTCTGGCTTGTTGTCAACACTGTTTCTCTGTAAATGAAGCCTTCTCCAAGAAGCCAGATGCCTTTTCCAATGACACATCTTTGCAGCCCTAGTCAAGCGCCACTTCCAGCTGCTCCCCACCAACCCCCACAACAGTGATTTCTCCAGTCTTCCCAACAGCTCAACCGACCACGAATGAATAACAACCACAAGAGACAGCCAGAGGCCACCCGATCAAACCAAGGAGACGGAGCAGAAACCTGAGACTTAAATATCTGCAATCAAAATCTAATTCAGAATATAAAGTGTTCCTTTTCCTGCCATAATTTTGGGAGAATTAAGTAGCTCCTAAATGCCTGACTGAAAAAGTCGCTTTTTATTTAAATGATGGGATTGTGAGGTCTAACCAATCCTACAGATTTTCTACTTATAGATATGCAGACACAGCCTGATAAAGAAGGGGGAATTTGATTGGGATAATTCACAGGGTATGTGTCTGTCTCTTCTCAGTGAATATAAACTCTTGAGCTTCTTCCACTGTCTTTTGGAAGAAGGAAAAAAAAAAATAAGATCTGTGGGTGAGTTTGTGAACAGATCCTATGATTCCTCTCCCTCCCTCTTCTGCAGTTTGTATAGTTTCTTCTCTTCTTCTTTTTTTTTTTTTTTTGTGGTACTGGGGATTGAACTCAGGAACATTCTACCTCCAAGTTACACCCCCAGCCCTGTTTTTTATTCTTTATTTTGAAACAGTGTCTCACTAACTTGTGGAGGACCTCACTAAGTAGCTGAAGGCTGGCCACAACCCTGCCATCCTCCTGTCTCAGCCTCCCAAGTACTGGGATTACAAGCCTATGCCACCACATCCCACTCTGTCTCATATAGTTTCTGTGCCTATTTCCCTTCTGCAACTATCCAGGGCTCTGTGAGGGGAAGGCCTCATCTCTTTCAGCCCCATCCCTTTTTCATGGCTCCTGGTAGAGTGCTTAGCACACAATAGGTGCTCAGAAATGCCTCTTAGGTGCATAAATATAAGCAGAAGTAGAATCTTGAACTAGGAGTGGGGTTCACTCTGGAACTCCTGGACTGTTGAGGAATCCTGTCTTGTCTTTATCTCTGATCTACTTTGGACAAGACCATGGATCTCTGAGCCTGGTTTTCTCATCACGAAAATGTATCTAACAACAGACGTCGCAAATCTTTCACAGGACTATCGTGAGGTTTGAAGAAGAGGAGAGATGAAAAACGAGAACACTTTGGAAGATGGAAAAGCCTGCATTAGGTGGTTCTTCCCAATCATAAGGCCACAAAGATGAATCTTCACTGGGTCAGGTCAGATTAGAGGACATTGGCAGTGGTCCCCCTTCTTGAGCTATCTGTTTGGAGGACAAGGGTACACTGAGCAGATGCTGCACTTTCTGTTGAGGCTGAATGTCACTTGACTAGGGACTGGTTCTGCATCTGTGTCAAAGCAACATGGGATGGCTTGGGGTGGAGTGGGCAGATGGGGCAGCTCGCACATTCTGAGGATAAAGAGGTACCCGAGACATTTGAAGGAAACATGTCCCCAGACCCTCATGGCCTCTTATAAATGGCTTTAATTCTTGCCTGCTATTCTCTTGGTCACAAAAGATCACCCACCAGTTACTATAGCAACAGTCCTCCTTGTGAGGTGTCCATGAGAGAATGGAGATGGAAAAGACCTCCTTATTAGAAAAAAAAGGAACAAAGAAAAAATAAGTTATGATTTGGGATATATTTGCCCTCTATTCAGAACATTCCTCCTTTCAGAAGAAGAAAGCAGAAGCTGCTATTATGCCAAACACGCTTCCAATTCCTGGCAGTTAAATTGCCAAACTTTTCATCTTAGACCAACAGAGTTGGTGCAAGTTCGAGTACATCTGAGAGGGGCACGTTTTCTCCAGAGGAAACCAGTGCGACACAGGAGATAAAGAACCGTGAGGGTAGGTGGAAGGAGTCTTGTCAACCATGGGACTACTCCTGTGCTAGGAGAGCCCAACCCCCCCACACCCCCCCCCGCCCCGGCCTGCCTCCCAGATCTGCCTCTGCCTCAAAGCCCTACTGCATGGCCACCAAACCTTCCTTCTGCTTCCTGGCTGTCACCTTGCTCAGGCCTTGGTGGGGCTGTGCCACACAGGTCCCAGTATTTTCATGCAGGCCGGCCACTTTTGCTGGGGACAGGCTCTGTCTGTGTGCAAGGACCAGCTCTTAGATTTGGACTTGTAATAGAAGTATATGTGTTCTCAGAAAGAATCAAAGGGAAAGGCTCTGCAAGGTGTGTGTGTGTGTGTGTGTGTGTGTGTGTGTGTGTGTGTGTGTGTGTCCCTTCCCCTGTAAACTCAGCTCTGTCTCAACAGGGCCTTTCAAGTGGTAAGCCCTAAGACCTTGGGTGTGTGAAGTTCCATTCCACCTTCCCAATATAAAAGAACCCGAGAGTCAGCAGAGGGAGGAGCTGCTGGGGAAGGTGGAGAGAGACCATGTAGTCAGGTGCACGCACAGTGAGTTGGAACCCAAGGGCCTCAGGAACACTGGGCCTGGGGGAGGGAGGGGGTACAGGAAGGTGGATCTTCCCCCCTGCAGAAGACAGCGAGGTGTTCAGAACTCTGCAGATGGGCTGACAGGGTGCTGGCGAGTCCAGGGCAGAAGTGGAGGCTACAGGAGACAAAGTTCACCCTGAAGCTCCCACTGACCATGACAATGGGCTTCTTGGAGCCGCCCCACTCTTGGGCTTGGGCAGTGCCCGAGGCCCAGAGGGCAGGTCCCAGGAAGCCAGAGAAGGCCTTCCCACACCTGACATCGAAAGAAATCAGAGGCGAGCGTGATAGACTCGGGCATACACTGGGTTGGGCTTTACAAAAGGGACACGTGGGCTGGGTGGCAGACCCCAGGGCACTAGTAGGGCACTAGTAGGGCAGGGTGGAGTCATCCCACTCCAACTGGGCTTGCCTGACGCCACTCTGCTCCTGTCTGCCTCTGCCCAGCCCTTCCTCCTCCTCCTCCTCCTCTCCGGTGTCATCAGAGTCGCTGCTGCTGGAGCTCAGGTCTTCCTCTGCTTCTTCCTCCTCTTCCTCGCCCTCAGTCTCGTCTTCCCCGTGCCCTGGTTCTTCGTGTTTCTGGATATCATGGAGAGAAAGGAACATCGTTAGGCCCTGAAAAGAGGCTACCTGAGAGCCTACATTTCTCCTTCTCTTAAGGAAATACGTAGGGCCCTTGGAATTCCTTTCTCTTAAGGCTAACTCCTTTGGGCCTGGAAATGGGCTTTTGGGAAAGGGGTTCTTCCAGTGAAAGGGAAATCAAGAGATTAGAGACGACAAGGGCCTGAAATAGCAGCAAATTCCCAGACCGAATCGAAAGTCAAAATGCCAGTCTAAATGATCGGATGGACATTTAGGTCAATACTATTCATCATGCGCTGAACCTCCCGGGCCAACGCTTGTTTTCTGGCATCTGCAGCCTATCTAAACGGAGCTTTTTCTCAGCGAGAGAATGACATCTCATCTTGCACCCCTTTTACAAGTGGAGACAGCATGTCCCTGGGACCAGAAGGCCATTTAAGCCAAGACTCAGGCGTGCCACCCCTCAAGACCATTCCTCTGGAAAGGCCAAATTCATGGTCTTTACTCTGGATGGAATTGCCTGCCTCTCACTCTTGGACTCGTTTCCTCAAACTGTGCTCCACCCCTTCCAGTCCCATCCTCCCTCCCTCCAGCTCTTTCGATGATTCCAGCGACATGTGATGGCTGGATTTATGCTTTGACTTGGTGAACCAGGTCATAGAAGATGTGCCTCCTTGCTTGGCTCTACTCCTTTTCTTGAATGCCTTCTGTTCTATTTTTACCTCCTCTGGATCCTTCCCATTCTTCGGGGGCTCCTTTAGGCTAAGTTCCCTGAGACTGTCCTGGAATCTGCAATCCTCCTGTCTCAGCCTCCCAAGTGCTGGATCACAGGCGTACACCAGCAAGCCTGGCAAGGGCTGAGCTCTTTGAGGATGGAAATGTTGGGATCCTCACAGCAGTGGCTCAGTACCGCACCCACAGCACATGACCAGAGAAACTGAGGCATGCTGGTGCGCTGGCTTTGAAATCAGAGCATGAGCCCAGCTGAGCTTGGAGTTGGGGACATGGCAGGAATGGTCATCTTTGTCTTTCCCCAGTGACTCTTCCTGATCATCCCCTGCTTTCCTAATCCTGTGTCTGCCACCATGCAGCAACCGTGGGCAAAAGCTATGATGTAGGTGGCTTTCCTGGATAGCCCTGTGTCCAGAACTGGGAAATTGTATACTCTCAGATGGCTTCTAGGGCTGCTGGTAACTGAAAAGAAACCAACTTTAGACTATGACGATCTGGACACGAGATGTGGTAGCACACACCTGTAATTCCAGTACTTGGAAGGATGAGACATAAGGATTGCAAATTTGAGACCAGTCTCAGCATCTTAGTGAGACCCTCAGCAACTTAGTGAGACCTTGTTTTAAAACAAAATAAATACATAAATAGGAGTGGAGGGTGTAGACTGAGACTGGAGGTAGAATGTCCCCGGGCTAAATCCCTAGTCTCTCTCTCTCTCTCTCTCTCTCTCTCTCTCTCTCTCTCACACACACACACACACACACACACACACACAAAACCAAGAAAAAAATATGACAACTTTGAGTTTGAATGCTAGTTGTGTGCACTTAAACCCTTTCTTCTCTTCCCTTGGATGGCCTCACACTGGTAACTGAGGATGATCAGTCTTATTCCACAGGTTGATGTACACAGAGCACCTTGCATAATGTCTGGAATAACAGGGACTTCGTAAATGGCAGGTGCTGCTGTTGTATTTTTGTTTCAGCCTATTCTGAGCTCTACAGATGGCTTGGAACCAAGCTATCTAACCTGCACCATTATTAGTTAATCAAGAATTCAATACCGAGTCCCTAAGTGTTGGTCAGCGCTGAACACTGTGGGAGCCACATGGCTGCTTGCTTTAAGAAATTTCTGCTTCTGTTTGGGTGTGAGAGCGATTCACACATTTTTAATCAGAGAATTTTGCTGGTGAGAAAATACGGTCTGTTCGGGTTAAAAGGGCTGGAGAAACTCAGAGACAAGAAGACTTGGTGGGGGCGGGCTAGTTGGACCAGGGAGGTCTTGGAGCAGGCTTTAGGCACAGGGACAATGGAGCTGGGTGGAAGCAGCGTGCCCCCCGAGGATCACCTCCATGGGGTTGACCGTGATGGTCAGTGCAGAGTCATCCCAGTCCATCTCGGCCTCCTTGGCAGCTTCTGTCTCCTCCATGAAGTGCTGGTGGGCAATCCGGACTCGGTACACGCCCATGGCCACGACGAACACTAGCATGCACACGGAGATGATGATGACCACCGTGGCGATGCTTGGGACCACTGGAAGGAGGAAGAAACCCACATAGCATGGCGATCACAGGTCCAGCCCATTTTTGCGGGGGAGCATGAGCAAAACATCCGTGTGCAGGTTGGATCTGACCTCCCACTTCCCAGAGGTCGAACTCTGGGTCAGCACCTTAGTCCATCTGGGCTGTATTTCAAACATCACCTATACAACAGGCTGGCTCATTCCTAACTTATGGAAAATTGTGAGGAGTAAGTGAAATGATCTCTGTGAGTTTCTGCACAGGGAAGGTGATCCATACATGTAAGTTATCTTCTATCCAAAGTTTTTCCCTGGGGAAATTACAGGGGAGGTCCCACCGAGAGCCAGATACCCTGAAGTTTAATAAGAGCAGACACAAATGCCACCAGATGGTGATACAATATGGCAAGCGCTCAAACGGAGGTATGGGCAGGAGTGTATGTGTATGTATGGTGCACGTGTGTGTATGCTTATGTAAGTTGTGTGTGTGTGTGTGTGTGTGTGTAAGTGGTTCACAGATTCACAGAAAGCTTAAACATAACCTGCCTTTGAGTCGGGCATAATTTTGTCCCTTCCCTTTGTAGCTCTCTGCATCCACTGTTAGTGTGTCTCCTGCGTACCTTCTTGCTTCCTCCACTGACTCCCTATTGAAGCTATGAGTGTCTCAGAAGGGCCCACATCTTGTCCACTTGAGCATCCCTCCCTCCATTCTGAGCACTGACAGCTGCTGCTACTTGGTGGATGGTGTGGAGCCCCAATGACCGCCTGGTGTCCTGGGCTCTTTCCTCTCAGGCGCCCTACCTGAGCTGCGCTGGATGCTACTCCGGGTCTCGGGGTGATGGACCGACTGGAGGAAGGGAGGCTGCACGATCAGGTGGTTGACGTGCTCCTTGTCTGAGACTCTGACTTCATGGAGAACGCTGATCTGGGAAGAGCAAGCAGAGGTGCTATCAGCCAGGCCTGGCAGGCGAGCTGGTTGCAATAGCTTTCTTTCTTTCTTTTTTTTTTTTTTGCGGTACTGGGGATTGAACTCAGGGGCATTCTACCTCTGAGCTACACCCCCAGCCCTATTTTTTATTCTTTGTTTTTTGAAACCGAGTCTCACTAAGTTGTGGAGTGCCTCGCTAGGTAGCTGAGGCTGGCCGCGAACCCGGATCCTCCGGTCTCAGCCTCCCGAATGCTGGGATTACAAGCGTGCGCCACCACGCCCGGCTGCAATAGCTTTCTTGAGTGAATGAAGGAATGAACAGGGGAGCCAGGGCTTCCCTGACAGCGGCAGGACCCACTCACCTCCAGGTTGAACTCATTGCTGGTGTAGCGCCCGTTGAGTTCCGAGCACTTGATCCGGAAGCGCCGGGCCTCCAGGGACGTCGGGTGCCAGTTGCGGTAGCGGAGGTGACGCAGCACCTGCTCGTAGCGGCTCATGGAGCCCACACCTGTGCCGAGAGACGGCGCCTATCATCAGGAAGCAGAGGAGGAGGAGGAAGAGGAGACAGGGGAGACGGCCTGGGGCTTCTGGGGCTCATGGGTCTTGTGAACTTATGAAGGGAAAGAGAACAGTATGTTTAGGGGCAGATAATGTGCAGAGGCAAGAGTTCTAAGGAGCCGATTATTCTGATCTATGGGATTTCCACATAGACTGCTCTCTGAATGGAATGTTTGGCCTCAGCCTGACAGATGTTGCTGTAACATTGGCTGAGATCAAATATCTGAAGGGAAGGCATTCTCCTAGTTTTCCCAGAGTTCCCTGGGAGTTAGGATGTGGGAGAGGTTCCCACAATGTTGGAATAGCTCTCCAAAGGAGAGTTCAATTCTCTGCAGTGCTTTTGGCATAAATGGGTGTTATATTTTATCAATGTTTTTTCAGCGTCTATTAAAATGATCATGTAATTTTTGTCTTTGATTCTATTTATGTGGTGAATTACATGGATTGTTTTCTGTAGGTTGAACCAGCCTTGCATCCCTGGGATGAATCCGACTTGGTCATGGTGTATAATTTTCTTGATGTGGTTTTGAATGCGCATTGCTGGTATTTTGTTTAGCAGTTTTGTGTCTAAGTTCATCAGTGATATATAGGCCTATAGTTTCCTTTTCTTGAGCTTTCATTATTTGGCTTTGGTATTAATGTGATGTTGGCTTCATAGAGTGTGTTTGGGAGGGTCCCATTTCTTTCTATTTCATGGAATAGATTGAGGAGTATTGGGATTAGCTAAATCTAAGGTCAAGTGTGTCATCTGACCCCTGGGCTTCACAGTGTACCCCCGAAGGTGCCATCACACTCAGGACTCCCTGAACCAGACTGTTCTGAGAGGACACCCTGGGGTAGAGGGGGCTGAGCGTGGCCTCACCGTAGATGGAGTAGCCTGCGGTGGAGTTGGTGGCGTCCAGGTGTCGTTGGTGGAGTTCACTGTGGTTGAGCTCCAAGCACTCCTGTCTTGGGTCCAAGTCCCCTCCAAGCACCAGAATGTCACAGAAGTCCAAGTTGTGGAGCATTTCTTCTAAGACTGCTGATCTGGGGGCTGTGGGAAGGTGGGGGGCATGGGAAACAGGTGTGAGCAGCTCGGACAGTAACCCCTGTCCATCGTCCCCCTCCTGTGTCACTGCCAGGTCAGGAGAATACGCTGTGCAACCCCCCAAACAGTGCCCATGACGTGCATGTCAGGAGACCCCGAGGCTGGTAGCACTGGCAAGAAGAGCATAGATATTGTAGTCAACAGATGTGAATCTTTTCTCTTTCCTTCCCTTCCCATCCATCTTCCTTCCCTCCCTCCTCCCTTCCTTTTCTTCTTCTTCTTCTTCTTCTTCTTCTTCTTCTTCTTCTTCTTCTTCTTCTTCTTCCTCTTCCTCCTCTTCTTCCTCCTCCTCCTC
>PVLC010049440.1:0-10441 GCA_004027655.1 Graphiurus murinus | reverse complement strand
TTTTTTTTTTTTTTTTTTTTTTTTTGCGGTACTGGGGATTGAACTCAGGGGCATTCTACCTCCGAGCTACACCCCCAGCCCTATTTTTTTTTTTATTCTTTAGTTTGAAACCGAGTCTCACTAAGTTGCGGAGTGCCTCACTAGGTAGCTGAGGCTGACCGCGAACCCGGATCCTCAGGTCTCAGCCTCCCGAATGCTGGGATTACAAGCGTGCGCCACCACGCCCGGCTTCTGCTCTGATTTTTATAATTTCCTGTCTTCTACTGGCTTTGGGGTTAGACTGTTCTTGTTTTTCAAGTGCTTTGAGCTGTGCCATTAGGTTATTTATTTGGTGATTTTCTGTTCTTCTTATGTGGGCACTCAGTGCTATAAATTTTCCTCTTAGTACTGCCTTCAAGGTGTCCCAGAGGTTTTGATATGTTGTATCTCTGTTTTCACTGGTTTCTAGGAATTTTTTAATTTCTCCCCTTACTTCTTCTATGACCCATTCCTCATTCAGCAGTGTGGTGTTCAGTCTCCATGTGTTTACATGGTTACTCTGGGTCTTCTTAGAGTTGATTTTAGAAGATCTTTTGTGTGTGTGTGTGTGTGTGTGTGTGTGTGTGTGTGTGTGTGTGTCTCACTGGGAATTGAACCACTACTTCCGAACTATTTAGTTTTATTTGGAAACAAGGTCTGGCTAGGTTGATGAGAGTCTCACTACTTGCTGAGGCTGTCCTAGAACCTGTGATCCTCCTGTCTCAGCCTCCCAAGTACTAGAATTACAAGTATGTGCTGCAGCCGGGTGTGGTGGCGCACGCTTGTAATCCCAGCATTTGGGAGGCTGAGACCGGAGGATCCGGGTTTGCGGCCAGCCTCAGCTACCTAGTGAGGCACTCTGCAACTTGGTGAGACTCGGTTTCAAAATAAAGAATAAAGAAGTAGGGCTGGGGGTGTAGCTCGGAGGTAGAATGCCCCTGAGTTCAATCCCCAGTACCGCAAAACAAAAAAAAAAACCAAGTATGTGCTGCCATGCCTAGCTTAAAGGGGCTATTTACAAAGGTATAGGCAGGACTTAACGAAAGCAATAAGAGGCTTTTTAAAAAGAGTGTTCTTGTTGCTAATGTATCTTATTTTGGCCAAATTTTTATAGGGCCTAGGGAGGGGTAGGAGAATCACGGGATTGCATTTTGCCTTTTTTGGTTCTGAAGTCTGAATTCCGTGCAGTCTATAAAGCAATTGAGTTCTGTGTTGTGCTCCGACACTGGGTTGCTCCAAGGTCAGGTTCCTGGGGAAACCTCGCATCGCACCGCGTCAACCCACAGCCAGTGCTTCTGAAAGTGCTCCCGGAATGGACACGCGGGCAGTGAGATGACCACTTCACTACACCTCTAATGAAACAAAGTGTTTGTACCAGAAATGCGTTTTTAGAAACAGATGGATTATTGTCTTGATTCACGCGATCAATAGACCCATTATTGGTGTGTATGTTACAGTCTAAAAACGTCAGCGTAACGGGGGTGAGGGCCTTTTGCAGGAAGGAGCAGCGAGGGCTGTTGTGGGGGCCCCGAGTAGAGGTCACCCTTGGGTTTGTCGTCCACAGGCCCCAGCCGGGCACCATGACATGTGACACGGAGCCAGGGAGCGGGGGCGGGGGGGGGGGGTCCCAGCCCTGTCTGAGTTTCCAAAGGCAGTGCCAGGAGGAGCACAGGGTTTGCTGTTCCAGTTAGAAGGCATTAAAAATTTAAAGGAATTTAAAAACTCAGTGTTACAAAATCATTCCTAAATAGTTGACATTTTTTAGATGGAAGCCTTCCTGCTTTTTCGAAATATTGGTTTGGATGATAAAATTATAGATCGGCCGCCCCAAACATTTGTGGAACTGTTTAGCTGAACACACTCCTGGAGCCAGCCAGCTCTTGCCTAACTTTTTAGCTTCACTCTAAAAGGTCCCAAAAATGAGTGCAGCAGAGGAGCACCCATCCCCCACTCCTGGGCGCCGGCGAGGCTGGCCGAGGAAGCTCTTCCCCGAGGGTGTGTGTGTGTGTGTGTGAGCTTCTTGGTGTACCGTGCCTGCCTGGTAGAAAGAGTGCTTGTATCAGGAGAAAGGCCTGGAGTGACAGAAGTCGCGTCAGTTGCTGTCCTTGCCTGACTGACCAGGCCACCCTCTTTGGCATGAGACGCACACTTGTCCCTGCACAGCCCCGGGGCTCTGCTGAGCGGCTCTTCTGATCTGTCCAGGTGCAGGTATGGTTAACCTCAAGAGTATGGTTGGGCTGGCATGTGGCTGTGGGGCTCAGCGGCAGAGCGCTTGCCTGGCGTGCTCGAGACCCAAGAAAAAAGTACTGTTGATCAACTATTGCTTTTTCTCTTTTTAAAATTTTTTTGGTACTGGGGATTGGATCCAGGGGCATTCTACATCAGAGCTACACCTTCATCCCTTTTCATTTTTTATTTTGAGACAGAGTCTTGCTAAGTTGCTGGGGCTGGTCTTGAACTTGTGATCCTCCTGTCTCAACCTCCTAAGTACTGAAATTACAGTCGTGCACCACTGTGCCTGGCATGATCGCCTATTTTTATCTTTGTCTGCCATAAATGACTCTTTAAATTATTAATTTCAAGAATATCGTTTGCTTTTAATAACTATGTAAGTAACCATTATGCCCAAAAATCCCCAAAGGAGGAAAGTACCCTAACGCTGTTACTCCGTAGCCTGGAGGCTCCCGGGCGAGCGTGCTGGTTCGCTCTTCCCGGGGTGTGTACTGTTTGGAGCAGGGCATCTCCACGCTTCCCGCCTGGCAGTATGGCGTGTGTGCGTTTGCTTGTCAGGAGCCCTCGTGCCTGCGCCGGGGATGGTGCGCCCAACTTGCCAAGTCCATCCTCTCGAGGGTCCCCACTGAGCTGTCTGGTTTCAGCTGTGACCCTGCGCGGGCCACCCGGAACCCTCAGCCCTGTCCATCTCCTCGTGGGGCTGGAGCACACGCCCCTCCTCTCCAGGTGCAGAAGGAAGCCAGCTCCGCCAGGTCCGAGTGTCACCTGAGCTTCTCGGCTGATGGCCAGAGTGAATTTGCCCCCCCCCCCCCCCGTTAGAGCTAGGTCCTTGACCAGTACGCTGTGTCCGGGCTTTGAGGAGACCTGAGGGATCTGTGGAGTTCTGGGGGTGCCCCCCCACCAGCACCATTCAGGTGTGTTTGTGCCGTGTTCTGGGAGCTTCTGGAACCTGTGGGTTTGTGGGTCTCTGTTGATCCAGTTCGACCTAGGGAGCCACACAAGTGGTTTGGTTTTGGGGGGCAGAGAGATTGAGCCCCAGCTGGCTGCTGGACCTGTAGTTGGGAAGATCCTGGGTTTGGCAGCCCCATGGCGGCCGGTGGCCTTGACCTATCCACTCAAGAGGAAGGCGAGTCTGGGCAGGAGTGCGTGCCCCTCTGCCTTCATCGGCTCCCAGGTGCCCTCGGGTGACACCGGGTAGCCGGCAGCGCTGCTGGAGGGTGCGGGGTTTGGCAGTTCCTCCCGGAGGCCGCCCACCCTGGTGTCCCCTGGTCCCCATCACTCGGAGCAGAGCCTCCCTCCTCCTCCTTCCCCTCCCACCAGCCTTTATGGATAGCCCACTGTACGCCAGGCCCCAGCTAAGCTCTGGCGAGCCTCAGGAGGGTAGGGCACCCTCCCGGCACTTGATTTCATTCATTTACCTGTTTATCTATTTGTTTATTTTATAGTGCTGGTAATTGAACCCAGAGGCATTCTACCTGCTAGCTATACCCCACTCTTTTTTACTATTCAGTTTGAAACATGGTCTTGCTAGGTTGCTGAGAGTCTCTACATGCTGAGGCTGTCTTCAAACCTTCGCTCCTCCTGTCTTAGCCTCCCAAGTACTGGGCTTCTAGGTGTGGGCCACCACACCCGGCTCAGGTGCTGGGTTTCAAAACAGGCCTGCAGGACAGACCTAGAGCTTGGGTCTGTGCAAGCGCTTGCTTAGCTTCCTCTCCTGGACGGCTGCAGATCAGCCTTGCAAGCTCCGGCCCTGTCCCCTCTCCCCAGACAGAGCCTAGGTCTCCCCTCCCTCCCTAACGTCTCCACAGCGGCCCCGGTCCTGCTCCGGGTCACCCTCCCCGTGGTCACTCAGTCCATCGTCCAGCAAGCCTTGCCGAGTGTGGGCCGGGCTCGTGGCCTTGGCCTACAGAGCAGGGGTCGCCCAGCAGCTGCAGCAGCTCTTTCCGCATTTGGTAAAGGGCAACAGGGTTTAGCGTGGTCAGGAGAGAGTCTTAGTTGAAGCCAGACCCCAGTGGGGCTGCAGGAGCCGGAGAGTCGCAGGTATGAACCCTGCTGTGCCCTGCGGGTCTGACTTTGCTAGAGCTGGGGTCCAGGGCATGCCGGAGGCCGGCCCTAAGAGCCACAAGGGTCTGCCAGGAGTTGGGACCCGGTTTCTGAGCCCCGTCCCGGCCCCAGGATCTGCTCCCACACAAACCCTTTCCAGGAGCCTGGCCTCTTTCACGTGCCGAGTAGGAGCAGGAGCTGGAGGCACAGCTCAGCCCGGCCTTAACGCTTCACCCACTTGGCAGGGTAGCTATTTGTGTGCTCGAGGACGTGGCTGAGTGGTCACTGGGCCGTCCCCGTGTCCTACTGGCTGAGTCCTGTTACACTGCTCTCAGCCAGGAGGCCACGAGTTCCTCCAGCCGCGGCCCTGGCTGCCTGGAATCCGGAGCAGAAGAGGAGAAAGGTAGGGAGGGAGGGAGGGAGTGCGTGTGTGTGTGTTGTGTGTGTGTGCACGAGTGTGTATGTGTGTGGGGGGCGGGGACCCTGCAGGGCCAGGAAGGGATCTTGTGGGGTAGGCTGACTGCCTCTGAGGGCCCCAGCACCCCCCACCCCCTTCCTCCTCGCAGGACGCTGAGCTAGGGAAAGAGATTTGGCCCCCCAAAGCACAGAAAGCCAGGCTTGACCCAGGGCCAGGGGTGGACCGCCAAGGCAGGGAGCGGCACGAGGTGGTGCTCGGGGACCTTGGCCTTGGTCCTGTGGGTGGGATTAGCAGGGTGAGTTGCAGAATAGGACTTCCGCCGCGGTAAACTCTTGGGGACTTGGGGGAGCTGGAGGACAGAGGACAGCAAGAAGGAGATCATTTCACCATTTAAGGAAAGGAGTGAGAAAGAATCTAGGTGTTGATTTATGATTTTTCATAAACTAACTTCAAAACAGGGCAGGGGGGACAGGTGAAGGCATGGAGGGGGCAGCCCCCGAGACCTCGCTTTCTCTGGGGACCGACTTTCGGCAAGGGCTCTCCCAGTGGGGTGCAGGAGCAGTCTGACCTCGGCCCGGAGCGGGAACCAGGCACCGGGCCTTCCCTGGGCCCTCCCTCGCTCCTGCTTGACCTTGCGTCCCCAGCTTGTAGCCCTGTAGGTTTATTGCGGGCACATGTGGGGACACAGGTCACAAACTGAGAGGCGGGCGCTCAGTGCGGAGCAGCCCTTGTCAGTGACCTCTGCAGCCCCAGCGCGGGGAGCCCTGGTAGTGCTAGGGGTCTTGTGTGTGGCTGCCGGGGAGACCTGCAGACCACTGCACGAGTGTCAACAGCTGCCACCCTGGAGAAAATGCCACGGCGCTGTATCCGCTGGGGACAGCCTCCACCCGGCCTCCACTCACTGCTCCTACCGGGAACCTACTTCAAAGCGCTTGACTGACACTCGAGTGATAAGCAGACCGCTGAGCGGCAGGCAAGCCCCGGGCTAAGACAGAACGAGTCCGACCCTTTCTCCCGGCCTCCGCGGTTGCGTGGGTCAGGGCAGGTGGCAGCTGGGGCCACGTGTGGCCATGGTGTCCAGCACTGCGGACAGTCATCCTGAAGCTCACTTGGTGTGTTCCATTGTGAACCTCTATGTCTAAAGATCTGTTCTGTAAAGCGTGGGTCGCGCTGCCTGTCAGTGGCGAACGTGACCCCATTCTTGTCTTCACCTGTTAAAGTCTGTGCTCTTTGCTTGAAAGCACTGGTAAGCGCCAGGCGTGGTGGCTCAAACCTCTAATCTCGGCACTTAGGTAGCTGGGACAGATGGAGCGTAGGTTTGCAGCCAGCCACAGCAACTTAGCAAGACCCTCAGCAACTTACCGAGACCCTGTCTCCAAATAAGAGATGAAAAGAGCTGGGGGCGGAGCTCAGCGGTGGAATGCCCCTGTACAACACACACACACACACACATCCCCCTGTTAAGCACCGTGTATCTTAGCTTGTCCAGGGGAGCAGCCCTCGGGACCCTCCCTGGGGTCCCTGTAAGCGCCTGGGAAGGGACCTGGGGTCACGGGAGAAGGCATCGGAGGCTGGGCCTGCCGCGTCGGCCTTTGCCAGGGCTCAGCCTCCCAGTGCGGTCTCTTCTGCACCGTCCATTCCCCGGGCAGGTGTCCACCTTCCCACAGGTCCAGTGGGCCAGCGTCCTGCCACCTCAGAGCAAAGAAGGGTTGTCATTAGGGTGGGAGTGACAAGCTCTCCACACCTCGGAAGAAACCGACTCCATCTCTTACGTAGCTCTTTGACTGGGAAACATGAAGTACACGTAGAAAACTGCACAAAACGTGAACAGCCGGTTTATACCCACCTGCCTCTGAGCGAACCGTCACCGTCACAGCGTGCACTTCCGTGTAAGATCATATGTCCGAATGAACTTGGCTGTATCATACATGCGTGCCTGCATGCATGACGCAGGCGTGTCCGTGCAGTGCACATGTATTCTGCGCCCGTGTGCACGTTTTCGAGCCAAGCGGCCATGGCTCTGCACTGTTGCAGTGTTCTTCTGCCAGAGCGTGTGGCGGCACCCTGGTTGAGAAGGCGGCCACGCCCACAGGCCAGACACTTGTCACAGACCCATTGTGCAGTCACCAGGCGCTGGGAGCCCTGTGCCTCTCCCCCCGCCTCCCACACCACCACCGCTGCCCTGGCCAGGAACCATCAGGACGTCCTGGAGGCCACGAAAGATTTTGGAGCTTGGAGGATTGGGGTAGGCAGGGTGCGGCCAGGGCCCTTTGCCAGCAGCCCTCTTGCTTGGTGGCTCAGAACCTGCTCTGTCCCTGTGATGGTGCCCCACGTCCCCGCTGCCCACTGCCCTGTACAACCCCCCCCTCCCCCCCCTCCCCGTGGGGGTCAGTGCAGTGGAGACAACTCCCATGGGATCAGCCCTGTCATCTGGTTCTCTCCCGTGTCCCACCCCCTCTGAGGGCCCCCTGGGCCCCTGGACTCCTTTGGGTGGTCAGCCGTGCTCATCTCTCTTGATCTGCTTGTGGCTGGCCAGCCCACCAGGTCATTTGCGTGACCTCTGCTTGCTGGGATGGCCCCGGTGTCCGGGACAGCGGCGCCTCCCCTCCCCTTGCTTCCCCTTTCCCGCCGCTCCTCTGCGGCTCCAGGCCCCCGCGCCACCAGGCTTCCCTGTGCCGTTGTTCTTTCAGGCCCGTGATGCCAGGTGGATGAAGTCTTGCTGCTGCTTGTCGCAAATGTGTGCACAGAAGCCGTGAGTCCTTCGCCCAGCGGTCACGGGTCCCGCGCTGTGCAGCGTGTGCTGGGCCCGTGGGAAAGAGTAGCACAAGCGCTGCAGGTCCAGGGTCCCGGGACAGTGGCCTCGTGTCCTCGCTGCCTCTGGAATCGGGCGGCTGCCTGCGTGACCTTGGAGGGCGTACGTCCACCTGCAGCCGCAGCGTTGGTCTTGTGTCCATGTCTTTGCGCTCGGGCTGCTGTGCCCTCAGATGGCCCTGCCTGGTGCGGGGGAAGGGAGCCCAGCGCAGGGCAGGACGGGGTCTCTTGCCCTGGGACAGCAGAAGTCGCCATTAAGTCCCCTACCGCCACCTTGTCTGGCTGCCCAGCCCTGGTCGGCTGGAGGGGTGGGGCTGCCTGTGGCTTAGCTCAGGCCAAGGGGATTCCGCAGGGCAGAGTCCTGTCCAGAGTCCTCCCCCGCCGCAGGGTGGTGGGAAGCAGGCGACTCCACCCAAGGCAGTGCACGAGCTCCAAACACAGCCGTGTGGGAGGGCAGCTCTGGTATGTCACTTACCTGTTGGTTGAGAAGGTATGGAATGCTAAGAACTTCTCACACGCCCAGCAATGGTTGTAAGTTAATTTCTTATTTACTTAGTGGTTTCTACGTCTAGTGGACTGCAGACGTGGAGGCACTCAGGCTGCGTGTGACGCCTGCCACACTTGGGCTCGGCGCTCAGGGGTCCGCACCGTCCGTGCTCAGCAGGGGGCCGCATGTGTCGCCTGTGTGGTTCCCTGTCCCCTGCTTTCCCTCCCGGTTATTTCATGTGGCTAGTGGAGTTGGCTCGTCTGGTCCTGGGGCGGGCCTCGGGCTATTTTAACCCGGCTTCAGCTTGACTTATAATGGGTCACGTGTGTTACCATAGGTTGGAGTGACGTAGTATCACCCCTGTTCGGAGGGCTCGAGGTTCTGTGGGTCTGTGGTGTGGGTCGGGTCCTGCGGGACCTGGTCCTGTAGCCGCCTGGGGTCACTTGTGTCGGCCCAGGAGGGCCAGCCCAGGCTCCAGGCAGCAGTTGGCCCTGTGTCCTGGCAGGTGGCAAGGGGCCTCGCAGCCTGGCGCCTGGGTCCCCGTTGGGTCAGCTCTGCTCAGGCCTGTGCACCATGCCTGGTTTTGTGTGTCCGTGCGTGCTCATGTGTGTGTGTTTGCGGTACTGGGGATTGAACCCAGGACCATTCTACCTCTGAGCTACACCCCCAGCCCTATTTTTATTATTTTATTTATTTATTTTTTTGCGATACTGGGGATTGAACCCAGGGACATTCTACCTCTGAGCTACACCCCCAGTCCTATTTTTTATTCTTTTTTTTTGAAACAGGGTCTTACTGAGTTATAGAGGGCCTCACTAAGTAGCTGAGGCTGGCCGAAAACCTCTGATCCTCCTGTCTCAGCCTCTGGGTACTGGGATTACTGCCTTTAAAAGATGAAAGTTTGCCAGGCATGGTGATGCATGCTTGTCATCCCGATACTTGGGAGCCTGAGACAGGGAGGATTGTAGGTTCAAGAACAGCCTCAGCAACAAATGTTTCAACAAATAAAAAGGGCTGGGGTGTAGCTTGGAAATAGAATGCCCCTAAGTCCAATTCCTAGTACCAAAAAGAAAAAGAAAAGGTATGCTTTAAATAGTCAAGTTTTATACCTAAATTTGTACCTTTCACTTACTTACACTTGGGTTTAGAAGTCTAAAAGACAAGGTAAAAAGGTCTGGGGAGGGCATTTTTTAAAGGTTGCTTTAAGGGGACCTGCGCAGGGCCCTGGGGAGCTGAGGGAGGCGGGCTCCTGCAGGTCTGGACAGTTAGTCACCTGACCTGTTTACCAAGGTCAGAGCCGGGCACCCCACAGGGCTGAGAGCTGGAGCAGGCCCCTGCTGCAGTGGTCCACACAGTGTTGGGGGTTGTGGGGTGTGGGCGGTGGGTAGAAGGTCCCCTGATCAAACAGGATCGCAGAGGAGACATCCCTTAGGACTGGGTCTGGCCAGGAGTGCGCAGTGAGGTGTGCTCCGACCCTGTACCCGGGGCATCCTGGGGTAGGTAGCCACCATGATTTAGGCAGGTGTCAACGGGGAGGAAGCCGGTGAGACAGCCGGCAGGACACCGTCTTACCGGAGCGGGTGATGGTACGAGCTCTAGCAATTGGCAGGGCCCATCCCCCCGACAAGGGGCGGTCAGGCAGAGTCGTCCTCCCTGAAGCTGGGTGGTGGCGCCAGCTCTCCAGGTGGGGTGAGGGCTGCGAGGAGGCTGTGGGGCGTGGGAGAGGGTGGGCGGGGCGCCGAGGGTCCCTACAAGATGGCGGCTAGAGTAGGCTCTGAGTGAAAGCTCACGTCCACACAGAGGCGGGAACACGAGTGGGCACGGTGGCCTCACTCTTCATCCCAGAGGCTGGACATACCCCGGTGGCCTCAGCAGGGGAAGGATAACTGTGGGCACCCACAGGGGAAGGTTGCCAGCGCCGGAAGGGCGGGCTCTGCTGCAGTGGGAGAGAGAACGGCCGACCCGCCAGGAAGCTGCCCGCCTGCGCCCAGGGTGCTGGGGTCGAGTGGGTGCAAGAGTCCCCTGCAGCCGGGCTTGTGGCTGTGTGCGGAAGCCGGTTCTGAAGTCAGGTTCTTGTGCCTCGGGCCCTCACGATGGGGTCTGCAGGTCTGAAGGCGTCACAGCTGACACTCCAGTCTGTAGGCTGGTTTGGGGGATCCTGATGATTCTGGCCCTGAGTGGGGAGGCCACGTTTCTACCCTTGGAATGGAGGCTGGGGTCACCCCATCCCTGGGGCAGTGGGGTCCGAGACCCGGCCAGGTGCCAGGCAATGTCTGCAAAGCAGCCCTGCCCACGCGCACTGCCAGGTCTGGCCAAGTCCACCCTCTGGGTGCAGGAAGAGCTGAGGCCTCAGACCCGGCTGGTGGGTGTGCTGAGACTGCCCCAGGCCCTGCCGCCTGGGCAGCTGCAGGTCACGGCGAGGACTTGGGCCT
>PVLC010049439.1:0-10357 GCA_004027655.1 Graphiurus murinus | reverse complement strand
GGCCCCTGAGCGCCGGAGTGGAAGGAAGGCAGGAGCACCCCTAATTTCTTTTCCTTATTTTTTTTGTGGTACTGGGGATCGAACTCAGGGCCATTCTACCTCTGAGCTACACCCCCAGTTCTATTTTGTATTCTTTATTTTGAAACAGGGTCTCACTAAGTGGCAGAGGGCCTCACTAAGTAGCTGAGGCTGGCCGCGAACCCGGATCCTCCTGTCTCAGCCTCCCAAGTACTGGGATCACAAGCGTGCGCCACCATGCCCGGCTCTTATTTATTTATTTATCTATTTATTTTTGTGGTTCTGGGGATAGAACCCAGGGGCATTCTACCTCCGGGGTATGCTCCCAGTCCTATTTTTTATTCTTTATTTTGAAACAGGGTCTCACTAAGTTGTGGAGGGCCTCAAACCTGGATCCTCCTGTCTCAGCCTCCCAAGTACTGGGATTATAAGCATACGCTACCACACCCAGCTCCACACACATTTTGAAACCAAGGGTGCGTGTGCACGAGTGTGTGCACATGTGTGTGCGTGGGGTCCTCCTGCTGCACTCTCCTGCCCTCCCCGGCTGGCGTGGCCCCCGACTCTCCGAGTCCCGGCATCCTCTCCTCCTGGCCTGGCCGCTGCCCGTTCACCTCTTCTGGGCTGGCTCACACTCAAGCTCACAGAAGTCTCCCCATCCCGGGATGCACGAACTCGTGGCTCAAGGGACACCCAGACGCTCAGCTCAGTGTAATGGGAAACAGTCAGCAGCTCACGACTGTGTCCTCACCCTGCCACGGCCTCTGCATCCCGCGTGGGGGACCAGAATCCCCTTCCTGACACCAACGAACCCCACCCACACCGAGCCCTAAATACTGCGGACTCGCTGCCCCAGCCCCTCCCTCCATCACCCCCTCCTGGACCATTCCGTTGCTCCTGTACCTGTGACCTGGCCCCCTATCTCGGCTCCCTGCAGCTGGAGGGTGCTTGCAGTAGGAAAACCTGCCTGGGTACAGCAAAACAAAAACAAAAACAAAAGAAAAAAGGTTGAGGTTGTACCTCGGAGGTAGAATGCCCCTAGGTTCAATCCTCAGTACCACAGGAGGGGAAAAAAAAAAAAAGAAATATGCAAACCCTGGCCTCCCACCCTTTTATTATTATTATTATTATTTTTTGTGGTACTGGGGATTGAACTCAGGGGCATTGTACCTCCAAGCTGCACCCCCAGCCCTGTTTTTTATTCTTTATTCTGAAACAGGGTCTCACTAAGTTGCAGAGTGCCTCGATAAGTAGCTGAGGCTGGCTGAGAACCTGTGATCCTCCTGTCTCAGCCTCCCAAGTACTGGGATTACAAGTGTGCACCACCACGCCTGGTTTCGAGCCGGTGGTTGAAGGCCAGCAGGCGGCCCGGCTCTCGGGAGGATGCGCACAAGAGCAGCTGGGGGGAGCCCGAGGCTGCCCTGCCACTGGCTGGTCACCAAACGCCACCGCAAGACCTCTGCCTCGCCACCCCGGACGGCAGGCACCTCTGCGGCCAGCCGGGAAACTCGTTGGGTCACCAGCGTCCGCCCGGAAGCCCCGCCTGGGTCCTGAGCCTGGTGCCAACTGCGGCTGCCAGGGGAGCTGGGAGCAGGGCTGGCACGTCCACGCCGGCAGGAAGGGCTCCCCACGGGGGCTGGTCGGCCACAGGAAGAAGGCTCTAGAAGCTGGGAGAGCCTCCTTCCCCAATCTCAGTAGGACCAGGAGCCTGTGGTGCTGGCTGCAGTGACTCTCCCTGACCCGCTCACCTGCTGCGGCCCGGCCCTCCCCAACCCACCTCCACCCTTCCCCCAGAGGTATTGTTACCCCCTCTGTGGCGGCTGTCCCCCCGGTGTGCTTGTCCCCGGCCCCTGCTCACCATCTTTGCTTTGGGGGCTGCTCACATTTTGATCTGTGCTGTGTAAACAAGGGAGAGCCTAGTCTTGTTTCCCAAAGTCTTCAGTTATGGTTGGCGCGGTGGGCATCGAGGGGGCCGGTGACAGAGGGGTCCCCTTTCCTGATGTCTGTAAAGCTGGCACTCTGGGGCCAGGCCTGGTCCCCTCCGAGATCTTGCGGCCCCTGGGGCTGGCCCTGGCCCCAGCAGTCATTGATGCCTCAAAGACGCCGGAGCCGAGCCGTGGTTCTGGGATTGGATGCCAACCCAGCTGGGGTGAGGCCCGGCCCGTCTTTTCTTCTTTTTTCTCCTTCCTTCTTTTTTTTTTTTTTTTGCTGTACTGGGGATTGAATCCTGGTGCATTCTACCTCTGAGCTCCACCCCCAGCCCTATTTTTTATTCTTTACTTTATTCATTTATTTAGTTTTGTTTTGGGTACTAGGAATTGAACTCAAGCTACACCCCCAGCCCTATTTTTCATTCTTTATTTGGAAACCGGGTCTCACTAAGTTGTGGAGGGTCTCACTAAGTAGCCGAGGCTGGCCTCGAACCTGAATCCTCCAGTCTCAGCATCCCAGATGCTGGGATTATAAGCATGTGCCACCACGCCCAGCTCTATTCTTTATTTTGAAACAGGGTCTCACTAAGTTGCAGAGAGCCTCAAACCCGAGATCCTCCTGTCTCAGCCTCCCAAGTACTGAGATTACAAGCGTGAGCCTCCACGCCCAGCTAGGCCTGGTCCTTTCAAAGCACGCAGCCTCCCAGATGGCAGGTAGTGACCTGCATGGTGAATGGTCACCTTGGGCCTGTCCACACTGGACCATTCACAGCCCTGGGAAAGGGAGGGTCCTAACGGGGGAGCTGGGGCTGCAGCGTGGGGGCCTGGACTAGCGGGAGGGAGGTGGGTGGTCCCAGGCCGAGCAGTGAGCTTCTTCCTAAGACCGTATGGAATGAATGCACGGCTGGATCGCACGCACAGCTCAGAGCGCCTGCACGCGTGTGCACACGGGCCTCCACCCCGCCTGGAGAGGGGGACCCGGAAGTGACTGGGGTGGTATAGGGGGTTGGGGTGCCTTCCTGGGTCCCTGTCTGCATCTCCCCAGGCCTGGGCAGGGGAAGGCCAAATCCTGGGTCTGGATCATGTGGTGCCTGTGGGATGGGGCGCTGGGACCAGGGACGCCCCTCTGCCAGGACAACCCGCTGCCTCCGCCGTCTTAGCTGGAAGAGAAAGCCGGGCATCCTCCACTTTTCCTGCCTGTGGGGAAGTCAGGCCCGATGGGACACATGGGCCTTTTACTGTAGTGGGTTACTTATTCAGTCAGCAAACGGTGAGCCTTTCCCCAGAGGCAGCTGGAAGGTGCTGGAGGTGGCCTTTGGGGACCTGAGCAGCCTGGACCAGGGCCTGGTGAGAGCGTGTGGCCGACTGGAGTGGACGTGGGCACAGATTCCCTCAGAATGGCACCTGAGCAGCACGTTAGGACAGGAGCCTTGGGCGAGAGGCCGGGGGAGGCCTGGCAAGGCTGCAGTGTGGGCAGGGGAGGAGCGCTGCTTGGGGGACGCGGGGCAGGGCCGGGGCTGGAGCGAGAGCTTCCCAGAGGGACACGGGGACTCCACAGCCCGCTTCCTCCAGCCAGCCCTCTTTGGAAGGAGTGACGCTGCCCCAGGCTTCCAGAGATGACCAGGTTTTAGTGTTGTTATTTTTGGGTACTGGGGATTGAACCCTGGGGCATTTTACCTTCAAGCCACACCCCCAGCCCTATTTTATTTATTTTGGAATAGCAGCTCACTAAATTGCTGAGGCTGGCCTTGAACCTTCAATCCTGTCTCAGCCTCCCAAGTACTGGGATTACAAGCGTGCGCCACCACTCTCAGCTAGCGTTTTCTTTTTAATAATATAACTTCAATAATAAAGTTTGATATAAGCATCTGCTTCTCTTATAAATCACAAAATGCCAGTAAAATTACAAACGAGGAGCCAGAAGCCTACAAGGCAAAGACGCTTTAACAGTGTCATTAAACTCGTGGCCAAGGCGAGGTGTGACTGTGTGACTGTTCGTGTGAACAGTGACTTCCTAAGCGCTTCCCAGGGGCAGTTCCGTGACCTCATACATTGTCACACAGCCCTTCCGGAGACAGGCTCCAAGTTCCTGAGGCTGTCCTCCAACCTGCAATCCTCCTGCCTCAGCCTCCTCAGTACTAGGATTACAGGCGTGCCCCACCATGCCTGGCTCATGTCGGCTGAAACAGAATGGAAGCGTCTACCTACCGCCTGTCACATGAGGTTTGGAGCTGGGGCTTCGTGTTGCTGGTGCCAGCGGTAGCCAAGGCAGCCCACCGTGTTTTTTTTTTTTTTGTAGTACTGGGGATTGAACTCAGGGACATTCTACCTTCGAGCTACACCCCCAGTCCTATTTTTTCTTCATTTCGAAACAGGGTCTCACTAAGTTGTGGAGTGCCTCACTAGGTAGCTGAGGCTGGCCGAGAACATGGATACTCCGGTCTCAGCCTCCCAAATGCTGGGATTACAAGTGTGTGCCACCCCGCCAGGCTACCGTGTTTTTCAGGCCACACCATGAGAACTTTATTCCTGCACCACTTGGCTTTTGCTCTGTGATAACCCCACCCCTGCCTGGGGCAGCCCTGGCCCCTTGGTGACAATTCTGGCTGATACACAGGACTCTTGCCATGGGGTCGACTTGGTACATGACTCAAAAACGTGAGGCTTCTTTGATGAAAACGGCTTTCCTTGGGGAATTCCTCCTGCGAAAGACAAGCCCTGTCCGTGTGCCAGCAGCCGTGGGGAGACTGGTGTTTTAGGCCAAGCACGAGCTACCCCAAGTCACACTCACCCGCCTGGTTCTAAACTCGGTTCACAGAGGGATTGTGTGGTCAGAATCATCAGCCAGATGACTCAGGATAGTTAACGCAGAAATAGAAATATGAAGCTGGGAGCCGGGCGTGGTGGCGCACGCTTGTAATCCCAGCATTCGGGAGGCTGAGACCGGAGGATCCGGGTTCGAGGCCAGCCTCAGCTACCTAGTGAGGCACTCCGCAACTTAGTGAGACCTGGTTTCAAAATAAAGAATAATAAAAAAAATAGGGCTGGGGGTAGAGCTCGGAGGTAGATGACCCTGGGTTCAATCCCCAGTACCGAAAAAAAAAAAAAAAAAGAATAAAAAAATAGGACTGGGGGTGTAGCCCGGAGGTATAATGCCCCTGAGCTCAATCCCAGTACCACACACAAAAAAGAAAAAAATAGAAATGTGAAGCTAAGAATATGTACAGACAGCACGTGTTCTAACAGTGGTGGGGCCCCTGGTTCTGACCCCTGGAGGGGGGCACGCGTGGTGTGCAAGATACGGTCACTCACTAAGCTGGTCCCTGCGGGGGGAGGCCCTGCTGCGAACCTGGGTGGTGGCCAGGGAACCACTGTGAGGCCCAGGACCTATTTTTTTCTTCTTTCTTTTGAAACAGGGTCTCACTAAGTTGCCTGTCTGAGAAGTTATGGTAGTAAGGAGACACAGGTCAAATCCGTCCCAGGAGAGGTGTGAAGATCTGGACCACCTTCCCTTAAAGCAGTGGTTCCTGAGCTGGGTGTGGTGGCACACGCCTGTAATCCCAGTACTGGGGAGGCTGAGACTGGAGGATCCAGGTTTGCGGCCAGCCTCAGCTACTTAGTGAGGCACTCAGCAACTTAGTGAGACCCTGTTTCAAAATAAAAAATAAAATAGGGCTGGGGATGTAGCTTGGAGGTAGAATGCCCCTGGGTTCAATCCCCAGTACCGAAGGGGGGGAAAAAAAAATAAAGCAGTGAACCACTGGCTGGAAAAGCTCTGCCCCTGTCTGACTGGGTGTTGGAGACAGAGCGGCCCCTGGGTGACCCAGGGCCCAGGTGCAGCCCCGCTGCCTGTCAGGGACCCGGGAAGGCAAGGCCACAGGCTCCGGGAAGCGATTCCTATTGATCGATGGCCCCTTCTGCGTGATGGGGCCGCTGCGGGCAAAGCCAGGATGAACGCAGGCCCGGGAGCCCTACTACACGGCGGACAGTCTGGGTCACATCGATGGCTGTGTCTGCCGGAGAGCTTAAAAAGTGAAAACTCATCATAGGAAACACAGGAGTGTAAAAGTTTATCTTCCAGCAAATGATCGCCAGCACCCACACCCACCACCCTCCTCTCCACCCCTGGTGCTGTGTGTGCACGTGGGCACTTCCTGTCCTTTCTCCTTTTCAAAGCGGGGAGAGGTGGGCGTGCAGGTGTGGGCCTGTAAATCCAGCACTTGGGAGGCTGAGACAGGAGGACCACAGGGTTGAGGACAGCCTCAGCAATGAGGCTCTGAGCAACCTAGTGAGACCCTGTTTCAAAAAGTAAATAAAAAAGGGCTTGGGGTATAGTTTGGAGGTAGAATGCCCGTGGTATAAATCTCCAGCAAACACACACACTCTCTCCTTCTCCCACTGAGCCTGCCCAGGGCAGCCTGTGCCCACCCACCCAGCAAGAGCCGGGGGTTGCTGAGGCCCTTGCTGGACTGAGGAGCAAACCCCGCTCCAGTGGCTCCAGGCTCCACCTCCAGGGGCAGTGTCCTACAAGTCCACCCCACACTAGGGTGGCACCACGAGGCACCAGCGGCTTTCTCAGGTCCTGGCTGGAGGGCCGGGGGCTCTGACTGCCGCCCGCCAGTGGAACCCGCTCAGGGCAGCGCTCGGTGGTGGCGAGGTCTATTAGGAACCTCGCCGCCCTATTCACAGGTCAGTGCCCAGGACGTGACCACAGGGGACGTCTCAGGACATGCGCGATGCAAGTTGTCACAGGAATGGGATTCTTTGTAGTACGGAGGGCCCCGTGTAAAGGCACTTGTTTCAACAGACTGCCTTTGGGGCAGGAGGACTGCTTTTTAAATTACAGGATTCTGCTCCCTCGCCAGCTTTGGTATCAGAAAGGATGATTTTGGCACAAAATGGTAAACTGCAGGATCACAGGCCGGCGCTGTTCGCAGGAATGCCACCCGGAGCCCTGGCGTGCGCGTCCCAGGCGTCCCTCTGCGTCCTCCTGCCGTGGCCCCGGCTGCCCTTGAGCTGCAGGGACGCCTCTCGCTCGGGAGCCGCACCAGGCGTTCTGACGGCCTCGGAGGAGCCAGGACAAGCGAGCGCGGCTGCAGGACGCCTGAGAGCCAGGGGCTGCGCGGGGCGTGGGCTCCAGCTCTGGCCGGAGCTCGGTCCAGCAGCAGTGGCCGGGCACAGAGGACGCTCAGTGGACGTGGCTTCCAGCGGGCGAGGCGGGGTCCCGGCGGGTCTCCGCGGCGCAGGCGCAGAAGGTGCCGCTGGCCCTTGGGGAGAACCTGAGTGCTTCTGAGGATTACGCACTCGACTCCCACGACATGCTCGACTCCCAGGACAGGGAGGACACCGCCTCGCTCTCCTCGCTCCCGTTGGCGGGCGTCCGGGCCTGCTGCTCCTCCTCCACCAGGTCGGCCACCAGGTTCATCTGGCAGGCCCTGAGCGCCTGCACCAGGCGCGCCACCGTGGCGCTCTCCCTCTCCACGCTCCACCAGACCCGAAGGGCCTCCCTCACGCGCTCCGCCAGGCCGCGCGGGTACCGCTCCTCGATCGCGTCGATCTTGGCGTCAGAGACTTTGAGCTGCCGGGCCAGCCTCCGCCAGTCCTTCCCCACGTTGTCACACACGATGTCAAACGCCGCGCGCAGGTCTGCGGAGGGAAGCACAGCACGGGTTGGAGGTTACGGAGCTGGGGAGACGGCGGGCCGGCGCCCTGGCCTCCCAGGTAGGGGCCCGGCTGTCACAGGCAGCCAGAGTGGCCTCGGTGCTGCCTAGCCCGCCCCCGGGGTCAGCGAGCTATCTGCTTAGGACAGGGAGACTGAGGAAGGGCTGGGAGCCACGAGGGAACAGGGCCGTTCCCACAGCCCACTCGTGGCGTCCAATGAAGGTCTCCAGGGCTCCACATCAAATCCCTCAACTGCCAAGGGGAGCTTAGTTGGGAAAGGGATCTTTGCAGATGCAGGCGTGGGTCTTGAGAGGCGGTCATCCTGGATCATTTGGGGGGCCCAGGTCCAACAGCAGGTGTCCTTAGCCACACAGAGAAGGCCCTGCGGCTAGGGGCAGAGGCGGCGGGCCACAAGCCAAGGATGCTCGGGGCTATCTGCGGGAGTGCCGCCCCCGGAAATCGTGCTTTCTCAGGTTCCTGGGCTCTTCACTGTGTGAGAATAGATTTCTGAAGTTTATTTATTTTTTTTGCAGTACTGGGGATTGAACTCAGGGGCATTCTACCTCCGAGCTATACCCCCAGCCCTATTTTTTATTCTTTATTTTGAAACCGGGTCTCACTAAGTTGCGGAGTGCCTAAGTAGCTGAGGCTGGCTGCGAACCCGGATCCTCCGGTCTCAGCCTCCCGAATGCTGGGATTACAAGCGTGCGCCACCACGCCCGGCTCCCTATTTTTTTTTAATTCTTTATTTTGAGACCGAGTCTCACTAAGTTGTGGAGTGCCTCACTAGGTAGCTGAGGCTGGCCGCGAACCCAGATCCTCTGGTCTCAGCCTCCCAAATGCTGGGATTACAAGCGTGCGCCACCACGCCCGGCTGATTTCTCTAGTTTAAACCACCACATTTGTGATGACTTCTTAGGGCAGCCCCAAGATACTAGCGCACACCCCGATTCTTACTGTGGAAGCCGCCTGGCTGACCAGCAGACTTCTCTCCCTGGCGACCTCGCCCCTCCTCTGCAGAAGTCCCTTCTGAGCTGAGCGAGCTGAGCAGGCTGCTTCGGGTGTGGGCGGGGCGGGGAGGGAGGGAGGCAGGAGGAGGCGCTGCATGGAGGCACCTGAGAATGCTGGGGCCCGTGCACACCCGGGACGCCGTCAGCCCCGACGACCTGCGCCGGGCACCTGCTCTGGCCGTTCAGAGAGATGAGGAAACTGAGGCACAGGGACATTAAGTGACTTTCCTGATGTCACATGGCTAGAAACTGGAGGAGCCACAATTCAAAACCCTGGTGCCAGAGCCCAGCTTAATCAGGACGCTGAACGGTGTCTGTGGGGGACACAGAATCGCCCATTCGCAGCCCACCCACACCAGCGGGGAACCTGCGGTCCTTTCCTCCAACCCACAGCAACTGTCCGGCTACAAAAGAAACACGCAACCATGCACACTCGAACCTAAACAGTTAGGACGTGCAGTTCCCAGGCTGCCTTTAAAGCTGTTCTACCAGTATTTTTCCCATCATTAGATTTCTTTTTTTTTTTTTTTTTTTTTTGCGGTACTGGGGATTGAACTCAGGGGCATTCTACCTCCGAGCTATACCCCCAGCCCTATTTTTTTTTTTATTCTTTATTTTGAAACCGAGTCTCACTAAGTTGCGGAGTGCCTCACTAGGTAGCTGAGGCTGGCCACGAACCCGGATCCTCCGGTCTCAGCCTCCCGAATGCTGGGATTACAAGCGTGCGCCACCACGCCCGGCTCCATCATTAGATTTCTTGAAAACATTTATGTTTCAGCGGGGCATGGTGGTGCACGCTTGTCATCCCAGTACTTGGGAGGCTGAGACAGGAGGATTATAGGATCATGGCCAGCCTCAGCTACTTAGTGAAGCACTCCGCAACTTAGTGAGACCTTCTTTCAAACTAAAGAATAAAAACAGGGTTGGAGATGTAGCTTGGAGGTAGATTGCCCCTGGGTTCAAGCCCCAGTACTGCAATAAATAAATAAAAAATAAAAAATAGGGCTGGGGGTGTAGCTCGGAGGCAGACTGCCCCTGGGTTCCATCCCCAGTACTAACATCACGTTCCTACGCCCCGTCCTGTGCTGTCTGTCTGGCACTGCGAATGTGCGCGACCTGACGGCTTTCAGGCAGAGCTGCCCCCTGGCTGGTCAGTCCCATCTCCGCCCAGTCTGGCCCAGTGAATGCATGGCAGGTTCCTGCAGCCCACGAGAGGTGTCCCTAGTCCAATCCCTGGCTCTAAGGACCCAGGGATGAGTCCAAGAGACCCTGTGGGTTCTGCTCTCGCTCTTACTCCGGGAACCCCAGCAGGCCAGGGGAGGGCGGAGAGGGGTGGTGCAGAAGTCACTCCAGAACCCACTCCATCAAAGAGGCAGCTGGTTAGTGCAGCTGAGCACCCCTTGCTGACTTCTGAACACTGTCTACGCGTGAGTTAGCTGGGGGTGGGGCCAGAGCCTAAAAACTGGTTTCATATATACTTCACACACACAGCCAGGAGGTACCTTTTTTTTGCGGTACTGGGGATTGAACTCAGAGGCATTCTACCACTGAGCTATACCCCCAGCCCTATTTTTATTTTGAAACAGGGTCTCACTAAGTTGCGGAGGGCCTAAGTAGCAGAGGCTGGCCAGGAACCCGGATCCCCCAAGTACTGGGATTCCACAGAAGGCACCTTTATACTATATATATATATATATATAAAAATTTTTTTTTTTTTTTTTTTTTTTTTTTTTTTTT
>PVLC010049438.1:0-10401 GCA_004027655.1 Graphiurus murinus | reverse complement strand
TTCCTCAAAAGATGATTGTAGGCAGTCACTTTCCAAAAGATTTCATGATCTAATTATTTAGAAATTTGGTTATTTATAGATAAGCTATAAATATTATGAATCAAAGATACTACAGTAAATTCAAGACAAAAATCAATATCATTATAAAAATTTTAAGAAGTCACATTATGAATTTTTCTCTATAAAAAGGTAAGAGTTTCAGTTTGAAGACTATTTTGCTACAAGGATTTTGGGACTATGAGGATTATTTATTATGATGTGCTTCTAGACTGTGTTTATAGATGATGTATTTGTAGATTGTAATGTGTATGAAATAAAATGACACTCAATTGTAGGCTAACCTTTTAGAATATGTATTACTTAATTCATATTCTTAATGTCACAACAGTTGATCACTTACCCTACTGACATTTTATTAACATTTATAGTCATTTATGAAAGGAATAGGTTTTAATTTGTTGGATTTTTTCCAACCATTTATCAAATGCTCATTTTTAATTTTCTTTTTTAAATTTGTAATTCCTCACTTCAGGTCATGGTGTAGCTGAAAAGGTAAGATAAAGTTAGGTTCTTACTGTAACTGGGAGGTTCTTTTGAAGCTCCACTCACATTCACTCCTTTTATTAAAACATTCAAATCATCCTTTGTATGATGGACACTCACTGTCCTGATTTAAGTTATAGCCAAGCTTGTGTAATTATAGCAAAAACTAATATAAAGAGTGCCAACATTGTTCTACATTTATCATTCACAGAAATGTGAGGTGTGCTAACCGACTGTTAACTTCTTTTTCACCACAGCATTATGCCTGAAAGGTTAGATTTGCATATGAGTAGAGAGTACATGACTATTTAAGGAATCCAGGATCTTTCAATCTTATGGATCCTACAATCACACTCATCTGGCAACTGACCATTTGGCATTGGGACTATTGAAGTGCTAGGAAGTTTTCTAGATATTGCACATACTTATTAGCTTCATGAGCATCTACCTATCATGGCTGAAAGGATCAAGTTCATGTCAATAGCCAAGAAGAGAAGGAGGAGCTGCCATGGCAGAGGTAGACCTTTGGGCAGAGTGAAAAAGGCATTCATGGTTTGAAGCCAGACAGAATAAGTGCTCTGCCTGTGAAACCTGGGCATACTAGTTAACTTCCCTGCAGACTGATTTGCTCAACTGTAAAATAGGAGTGTAATGATAGGTGCATTTCACAGGATGAATTTAAATAAAATAAATCAAGGAAAGTACTTAGTTCAGTGCATTGACTATAATAAGTATTCAGTATATATTATTTGTTATTATTGTTGTATTGTTGTAATTTTAGATGTGGTGATAGGATTAGAAAAGGCTATAGCTCTTGGTGGATAAGAACAGGGGTGCCAAGCACACTATTAAAGAGAACCATGCCCTGCACTCCTATGCCCTACACTCCCTTTTAGTGCCTCTAAGACATTCATGTAGGGGAAAATCCTCTTTATAATTATCCAAGGCTAGAATCTGTGTTTTACATAAACATAAGGTATTTTTGGCATGATTTTAATACACATTAAATTCTCCAGGAATATAAATTATCAACATGTAAATAGAGGGATGATTATACTTTGCTTTGTTTCTGCTTTCTTATCAAAAGTTGTCCATCCTTTGGATAAAAAATCGCATAACCAACAGCAATACTGTGCGTGTAATTGGATCATCAGTGAAACATTGACTATCAGCCTACATTTGGGGAGGATCTATTCTCAGTGATGCTGTGTATGGGTATAAGCCACTGAATACCTCATTGTGTCTCCTGGATGAAAAATTCTTGGGCATTTCTTTATTATAGGAAAGTAATTGATATATATTAATGAAATACATATTATTTTAATGTAAATTACTCTCCTTTTATTTCTTCTTTATATTACAATTAAAGCATTATATTATTTGTAAAAAAAATTTTATTTAGTGAAGGTAGGTTATATAGGCTATGGATTTAACTTCAGGATAGTAAATATAGAATGACAATTTGTTTGGAAAGGAAAAAATTAGATCTGAAGGCCGGGATTTGCTTCTTGCTTTAAGAGGCTTAAATGAGGCCAAATTAAGAAGCAGTGACCCTGGTGGGATTGGGAACCAGTGTCAATCAGTGCAAGGTGACAACTCACAGTCCAGGAAGTCTGTTTCTTGTTGGGGATGCAGATCTGGGCCAGCTGGATGCAAGGCATGTACCCATGACAGCCGCTAGTCAGGATGGTGATGAGTGCAATCTGGGAATTCCTAATTTAACCCTAAGACTCTAAGAGAAGGCACAGACAGGAGCTTATCTGAACTGAAAATGATGGAAAGATTAGGACTTTGATTCAACACATTGCTTCTTAATCCTCATCAAATAGACAGTAGTACAAGGAATGTTTTTGTTGCTACTGTTACTCTTCTTCTCTGGTCACTGCTGTAGCTATCCGATTGCCTGTGCAATTCCCTCCAGTGTTGCAGGTAGTATTTCTACAGTCTGTATATTACCAGAGCACATTATTGAAGGAGAGAGCCTCAAGTAGCATATTAGAATATAAGCAAGGCTCTCAGGTTTTGGAATGACTGCCTGAGGTCTGTAATATTATAACTAATACATAGGCATAGCACATTGGAATGGTTCAACAGGAAATCCTCCACTAGTCTCAATTCCCATGTGGCTCATGAGGAATTGTGGTAGATTCTCAAGAGTAAGATATCAGTATTTTGCTTGTGGTCAATAACATAAATAGCTAAATCCCTGTATAAGAATTTACAGACATTTTATGGACTAGAGGATATCCCAAGATATGCTGCATTCTTCCCATATGCTAACCCCAGGTGTTATAAAATAATTTCATAACAGCTAATGGTATGCCATGTATAATAACAGATGCATTTTTGGTCAGTACAAAAAAAATGAAAAAAACCCTTTTGCTATACTTAAGCTAGTTAGAAAGAATTGATGAAGCCTCTTATTTAAGAAGACTTCTACCTAGGTGTGGTGGCACACACCTATAATCCCAGTACTTGGGAAACTGAAACAAAAGGATCTTAGGTTCAAATCCAGCCTCAGCAATTTAGCGAGGCTTTCAGCGACTTATCCAGACCCTATTTCCAAATAAAAAATAAAATTGGTCTAGTGGTGTAGTTGGAGGTAGAATGCCCTTGGGATCAATTCCTAGCATCAAGGAAGACTTCTGCGGATTTTTATGCCAATGGAATTAAACGACACAGATGATCTTTCTCTGGATAATTGTAATCATTTACCCAAATTTTGCTACTTGCTTGTGATGCTGGTTGGACAGAATCATGTATAAAATATAAAGTAAGAATTTAAATAACCTGTATGATAATAATGATAATGACATTTGGCGAATAGTTAAATGTGAAGTGATATATAGTATGTTACATTTTCAAATACTGAAATGATAACTGGCTAATGAATAGTATTAATCAATACAAAACCTTTTAAAACCTTTTTAAATGTTTTGCACAAAACATTTTTTTTAATATAACAATGTGGAAGTCAGTGGTGTGACCTGGAAGGACATCTGTGTCTTAAGAATATGCAGACTTAAAATGGAAGATGATCCTATTCCAGAAGCCACTTCACCTCTGAGGTTTGTTTGACTAGAACACTCAGAAAAATGGAAATATACACTGACATTTAGGAATGCAGAGGCTTTCGAAATTCCATCAATTCTGACATGGTATATGGAGTTAGTAGAAATGTTCTTTCCCTTCTGCCTTTTCAATGCTATTTCAGCAGAAATAAAAAGCTTAGGGAATTTCTTCAAGTATTTTTCAGCTTCTTCCTTTGACTCTTGACTTGTCATACAAAATATGTTCTTCCCTTTGTAAACGCATATTTTTCCTGAAAGCCAATTCTGTGTAAAGACGGATTCTGGATAGTCCAATCTCTCATTTGATACAAGCTCAGAAAGGAATGGACATGATTCCAACTGGGATTCCAGGTCTCCGCACTCATAATTGAAATATATACTGTACACGGTTCCTTTGCCTTCAACATTAATACCCATCTGTTGAAATGGCAAGGCGCCTGCTCTCTGGTTGATTGGATGGATGCCCTGGAGCACAGGTGCCTGGCAATGATGGGTTTAGAGAAATCCCCAACAAAACATTGTTCGTGACATTTGCTCTGCAGGACATCTCTCCTGAGTATGTGTTATACAGAGGGCTCTCTCTTCCTGTCTGCTAGCATGACTGCTGCTGTACATCTTCAGAAATTTCAGATCATCATTAAAAGCAAAAGTCTCAGCACAAGGTGACATTTAAAGGTGGAAACCATAATATTTTGATTTCTGAGGTCTAGTTTAAAATTTTAAAAAAATATATTTTTTAGAGGATTTTAAATACCAAGTTTTCAAGCTCAAAATATCCTTCCAGATACTGGTTATTCATTAAATTGCATTTTATACTTCACCATAATTTTGTTGATATAAAACCCAAATCCATGCTATACTAATGTATATGTGGTACATTTTATTAAATGTATGTGTAATAAGTTTAGGATTTCAAATAAATAGCCTTCTTTTGGTTAGGACATTATCGAGACTATTGTTTCAAGAAAACTTAAACAAACAACAACAACAACAAAACCTAACCAATATTAATGTTTCCCCTCTGGTTATTCCTCCAGAGGCAAAATTTCCCCATTGGAGTAGGTAGTTAACTATGTTTAATCTCTTGGGGGACAGATGTGACAATACAGAGAGAAGAGAAACCTCAGTAGTCATCCAGCGTTTAAGAGAAGGAATAGTTTTCAAAGATTAAATGTTTAGAAGAGAGGGGGATGAATGTAGAGTCTCTTCCGCTCAATATCTAGTCTAGAAAACAATTCCCTTAGGCTAAGTAAAGATGAGATGGAGAAGAAGAAATGAGATAGAGACCTATTAATGGGTCTTAGGGAAAGCATTGTGGGTCCAAGGATGTTGTGAGAATCCAGAGAAGAAATGATAATGACCTTCCCATAGGTAATTGGCAGCCACAGAAAACTTTGTAGAGATACCGACAGTCTAGGTACTGAGCTGAAGAGTTATTCCTAGGTTAGCTGCTTACCTTGTACCCTGATTAGTGAAGGACTCAAGAACCAATGCCCTACCTCCCCCTATTCCTTATGTCTTGGGCATGTTAAAGCACTCTGATAGTTTAATAGAACTTTAAGAAAGAACAATAAAGAAAACAAAAACAAAATTCACTGAGTATGCTTCTTCTCTCTTGAAAGGTTTGCAATTGATTTAAGTTGTTAAAGAATCAAAAGTAGTTCATCAAAACTACTAATTAACTATTTATATTGTGATTTATTCCAGAAAAGAGTTAAGGATTATTACAAAATTTTTAGAACTTCCATTTCTACTTTCAATTTTGTTAAAGGCTGTGTTCATCCAATGTGCTCCACATGGATGGGATCCAGATTACCTAGGTCACCTATCTTGTTCACTAGAAGTTTAACTCAACAAACTGGTCCCTTCTATTCTGCTCTGTATCATAATACCTAGAGTATTTTTAGCTTGATCCTTTACAAAAATGACAAATAGATTTTTTATAATAACTAAATATAGTATACTATTATAAGATCTGTATCCAGTCTAGTATGTTTATTATAAGAATTGATAAAATCTATTTACTGGGTTGGCTATCAATGTCTACCTTGCACATCTCCTTTGCTTAGTAATAATTAATAGCCTCAAATCTGCTCACAAAACTTGTGGTTAGGAGAAAATGCCCTTTGGTGAGTGGCATGTTCCTTTTGTTCCATGATGTCCATACTTTTGTTTCAAGGTCCTTAGGCCTAGACTCTCCTCCACCCCAATCTATGCGTACTGAATCACACAATAGACAACTTTAAGCATAGAAACATTTTTGGTGGATTTTCACAAAAGAAATTTCTTGTCCCCAAAACATTTCGCAAGCTTTCGCAGTGTGGATGGATGCCTGGTGCTGCTGTTCTGAAAATGTTTCCATTTTCTCCTATGTTCCTGCTGCCTGATCAACACTGTGAATGCACCACTGATGCTCTGAAGCAAAGAGGGTGGCGAGGAGCATTTTAAACATCTTTTGTGGGCAATGATCACTTTATATGTATGGTCCAAGATAAAAGCAGACTTTCTCCCTTTTTAGCCTCAAAACACCAGTGGATTAACACAATTTAACATTCCCTTGCTACCTGTCTATTTATTTATTTTCTGTGTTTTGAGTTCATGTCTAAAATAAGCTGGACACATTTGAAATCAGTAAAACATGACCCTTAGCTGAAGGTCTCTGTCCTCTTTGCTTATAACTGTGTTAGTATATGAGTGGGTGCCTGCCTACTGTCGTATTGTCAATATTTTTCCAAAGATGGATTATCCCAACTAGGAAAAGCAATTCTTAGTGTGATCATAACTATTGAAATAATTCTGAATTTCAAATGACTTACTAGTTTTAAATGGAACTTTCAGACCTTTTATTATTCTCAACTACAAACATGGGAGAAATAGAAAGAAACATGTGGGAATAATTCATAAGGCATTTATATACTGTAAAATCAAGTTGCATAAATCCATGTAACAAGAGGCTTTCTGGGAATAATTTTCAATGATTAACATTAGGTCAATTTGTTATTTCTAAATCACCAACTATGACTTTGTTTCATATCTTTAGCCTTGGATTCTTCCAGTTTATTAATTTTCAAAATAGTTAATTATTTCATAAATACCAGATAATTTCTTCTAGTTATTTTGCTGCCTAATGATTTCTTTAACAACATAACAGCATTTGAATATACAATTTCTCTAGAAGATCTATCACCCTCTTTGCATTTTTAAGTAAAAAAAGAAAGGGTAATAGAGCATAAATATGATCTTTTTAAATATGGGCTATAACATTGCATCAAACATTGCATATAGTGAAATAATTATATTGACTTATAAAAAATACAAATATCTGCCAATTTCAAGTTTAAAGGCAGTATAAGAGTGTGTTTTTGTCTAACCTTATTGTCAGATTTTTAAGGGAACAATTATAGGAAAAAATCTCTATGTTTGGACAGTTTTAACCAACTAAGATAAAGAGGAAAAATTACCTGGCTATGTGCATAATTAAAACTAAGTCATCTTACTTGAAATATATTGTTATGTCAAATCATCAGTTTCTTTTTCATCTTATTCTACTAATATAGATCTAGCCTTTATATGAATCTAAGAAACAAACACAACATCAAAGTAGAATTCAACCATAGAAACATAGAGTTAGATTTATAACTTAAATTCAGCATTTTCTATTTAGGTAAGACTGACATCGCACTAAAAAACTGACAGAGATTCCACAGTTATTTACTTACAGTGCTAAATCAAGCTCAATGAAAAGTGATTTGTAAATTGCTTATTCAGTGAACTTGAGAAATAACCCACAAATCAATGTCTTACAAGAATTTGATAACCAGCCCATTTCATCTGAAACCATGCTGCAGCCTATCGATTTTCCCTCTAGCTTATGTTGAACAGGAAATGTTGGGGTAGAAGCAGGCTATCCTACTTACCTGCCAAGAAGAACAGCTTTTTTCCAAAAAGGGGAAAATGTGATGACCATTTTTTAAATGCCCCTCTTTACAGCTAGTACTATCACATTCAGTCCCAAAGAAGAACCTCTGCCATGAAACATGTGCCTTCAAAGACCCAGATTTAACTTTACTACACCATTCTTCATGGAGCCAGGTAACACAAGGCCAAGCAGATGCATCCACCCACACTCACGTTTCCTCCTTCTAGGCTGTGCTTCCAGTGCCCAGGACCCCAAGCCACCTCCAGGACTGCACAGGCTTCTTCTCCAGGCCCCAAGAGTGGGACCCATTGCACCTGGGTTTGGAGAGAATGCAGACATTCAGACTGAGGTGGCTTTAAGCATGAGCACAAGGTCCCTCATGGGACCAGCAAGAGGAACCACTCTGTCCAGGCACAGGGACCTGAGTCTGCACGCTCCATGCTGGCACATTCTCATGCACAAAACTGAGGAATTCCAGAATTTCACATCTGAACCTGGACTTTTAGATTCTTATGAGGATACATTTGTGTGTGTGTGTGTGTTGGGGGAGGGGATACTGGGTATTGATCCTAAGGGCGTTCTACCACTGAGCTACATCCTCAGCACTTTAATAATTTTTAAACAGGGTCTCCGTAAATTACTGCATTCTGGCCTCGAACATGCAATACTCCTGTCTCAGCCTCCGAAGTACCAGGATTACAGGTGTGTGCCACTGTGTCCAGTATGAAGATACTTTTTATTTTTTGGTACTTGGAATGGAACCCAAGGGCATGCTACCTCCAAGCTATAGCCCCAGTTATTTATTTATTTACTTACTTACTTATTTATTTTTGTTTTGAAACAGGGGTCTTGCTAAGTTGCTGAGAGTTTCACTATGTTGCTGAGGATATCATCAAACATGTGATTCTTCTGTCTCAGACTACTCTCAAGTACTGAGATTATATGCATGAACCACTTTTCCTGGCATGAAGATACATTTTTAAAGGTAGGGAAATGTACCTTTGATTTAAAATTGTGTCAGTTGACTTACAACTTTTAAAAGTGTAGACATATGGCATATGGGTGTCCATTTGTACTCTTGTCTTAAGCTCTTCAGTATTAAGGACAGGCTTCCAGCTAACAATCTACTTCTCTGTTCTCCTTCACAACCAAACTTCTCACAGGTTTCATAACTTGCTTCATCTCTTTTGCTCACCCTTTACTTACTTCTCTCTTCACCTGACATGGCTTGAGTGTCTACAACTTGAACAAATCTATTCTTACCTATGCTGTTTCTTACTTCCTTAATAAAAAAGCCAGGGGGCATGATGTGCACCCAAATCTTACCATTTTAGCATTTTCCAACATTACTAACTAGTTTCTCTTCTTTGAAATGCTGTTTGTTCTTGGTTTCCAGTCACCACAATCTCTATTTCCCCTGATATTTCTCTGGCTTCTCTTCTCTCTTTCCCTTATTTGAAGCCCTTAGCGGTCAGTCACAGGCCCTCATATTTTCTCATTCAATAGTTTGTTTCTGGTTCATTTCATCAGGACTGTAACTACCATCTGTATCAGGAGGAGTCACAGCCTTTCTGTTACACTCTAAACCATATATCTAGAGGTCTTCACTACATTTCTTTTCTGCTATCTTATATGTACTTTAAAATTAATATGCCTAAACTGAAAAATGCATCCTATTCCCCAAATGTGGTCTTCTAATATTCACTAGAACCTCATAATGGTACCATTACCCATTCCGCTTTGTGAGCCACAAGCAGAATCCATCATTCAATTTTCACTTCTCTCTCTCTCTCTCTCTCTCTCTCTCTCTCTCTCTCTCTTGGCTTTAATGAGTTTCTAATAAAGGTATTTCTCTTTAGCTTCACTCCAGTTCTGGTTATTACCTACACCTCCAGCTTTATCCAACATAAATCAACCTTTGCCTGGGCAGTGGTACACACCTGTAATCTCAGTACTTGAGAGGTTGAGACAGTAGGATCACAGGTTTAAAGCCAGCATGCGGTAACTTACTGAGACCTTGTTTCAAAATTTAAAAAAAAAAAAAAAAAAAAAAAGGGTTGTAGGTATAGCTCAGTGGTAATGCTCCTGGGTTCAAAACCCAGTACCCCCCCCCAAAAAAAACCCTCCAAAACAAAAAAAAACTTTTTTACTTTCTCTGCTCTAGCCCAGTTTTTCTCAATCTTTTAATCTGGGGGAACATTTGAAATAATTTTCAGATTTCAGAGAACCCAATATAAAAATTATTGTAGCGACAGTTTAGAGCATGTTAGTGTAAACAGTGAATTGCAGATAAAAGAATCTAAAAGCAATTGTTAATGCTTTTTCTTTTTGAGTAAAGAGTATCTTTTCCGTGAATTTACTTATTTTAGTCAATATATTAGCCTACTCTTATGTTGTCCAACCTTTCCACAAATGATTTCCACTGTAATGTAAGTAATACTAAAGAAAACTCAGTTTGTTCCTTTATTTAAAAATTTTATGCTTGATTTTTATATGTCCTCAGATCTTATTATAAATTTATATTATATAAAATGCTAATGAGTTTCTATGTGTTATATGGTTAAAATAGTTGCATTTTTCATTATTGAAAGCTAAAAATGTTTTCTCCAAATTTTCCATAAAAACTTTTTTCCAAATTTGTTATCCAATTTTTAATCCAAATTTTTCTTAAAAAACAGCTAAGTTTATCTTACTGTTTTTGAAATTATTATCATTCTTTCCCTTTCATAAGTTTAAATACTTTATAAGTCAAATATAATAAATTTTTAAAGAATAATTGACTTTAATCCAAATGACATTTAGTTTTTCTAATAAACACTGTAAATTTTAAATAAATGTAATAAACTATTTTAATAATATTCCTTATAC
>PVLC010049437.1:0-10316 GCA_004027655.1 Graphiurus murinus | reverse complement strand
ACAGGATATATAAAGCCCATTATTTTGCTAAGCAATGATAGTGGAAAAATTGTTCTTAACTGGTGTATATAAATGTTTGGGTTCATTAAAATAAATATATAGTCACACACCAAAAATGTGTTTTTGTCAAAGATAAACTTCATATAGGAATAGTCAAAATAAGGCTATTTAAATCAAAGATCATCTTTTTAGAATGTATTTTTCCTGATTTTTAAAAATAGTATAAATTCATCTTTCTTAGGACTGTGTCTTATGAGAATAAATTTGGATTAGTCAATGGAACAGAATATAGGGTTCTGATATAAACAAACACATATATGATCAATTGATTGCAAGGATGGTAGAATGTTGAAGCATTGGTAGTGCTGAGACAGGAGGATGTTATGTGCATATATTTTAATGATTTGTTGTTCTCTCTTGCCCCTTTAGAATGTTACTAGAGCAAGAATTTTAAGTTGCATTATCTAGGTTCTCTCTGATTTGTTCTTTCCTTTATCTCTAGCTCCTCGTATGCAGATGTTCAGTAAATACCTGTTGACTAGATAAAATAGCCTCAACCAAAATGCCACAAAATTAGCCAGTTTTTAAAAAAATGTCTAAATAAAAGCAAGTTAGTCCTAACATGCCAGTGTTGGTTCCCTAGTTTTGGCAAATGTATTGTGATAACGTAACATGTTAATAGCTGAGGAAACTAAATCTATCAGTCAGGGTTCTACATAAAATACAAGCAATGAAATATATACATGATTTGTATATGAAAATGTGTGTGTGTTTGTATAGACTTTCACTTCATTAGATGAAGCCTGTTTATATTATGAAAATTAATCTATTTAAACATAAAGAAAACTGATTTTAAGTGTTAGTCACTTCTACAAAATACCTTCTAGTATTAATCTAGATTAGCATTTGGCCAAACAACTAGGCACTAAAGACTACTGAAGTTGACACATGAAATTAACCGTCACAGTAAGTGAGAAATACACAGAAGGAGATTCCCTGTTTTCTGGAATTGTTCTGTGTGTCTTAATAATTCCAAGGTGAACAGTCTTCTTTAAAGAGCAAATATAAAGAATATTTGAGTTATTAACCATTATAAAGCCTTATTTTGTTTAACTAAATATTAAAAACATGAAGTAAAATAATTTTTGGAGGATTTATTTTAAGGTAATTCCAGTTGTTTCTTAGCCATATTTCTCTTTGTTACCAAGTTATTATTTTGTTTTTCTTTTGCTTAAGGATGAGAAAAATATACTTTTGAATTCTTTTCACAAAATTTCTTGCAATTCTTCCATAGTATATTTGATAATTTGTTAATTTGATTTTTTTGCAAATTCAAGGGACTCTGTTAACTATTCTATGGTGTTTTAATTCTATAGAACATTTTTACTTGCAAGTTATTTTTCCTTTCATTTCTTGAGATAGAATATTCATAGGAATATGACTCAGAATTTTTTTCTCAATAGATTTAATTCTACTTTCCAAGGGTTGTTCTTCTGTTCCCTCCTTCAGTTACATATGTCTTGTTTTATTTTATCTTATCTTGGTTCCCTGCTCTTCACTTTCCTCCAAGAAATAGAGTTCAAATTCAGTAAGGATTCTGTTGTATCTTTTTCGAACCCTTCATACATATTGGACAAATCAGTTAACTCTTGCTCAATGCTGATCCTTTCTCTCCTCCCCTCCAACAAACTCCCCACAGATAAATATAAAGGGAAACTATGTGCATACCCTGTTAGGACTTGATGTATTACTAGTAGTAGAAATGACGCACACAGATTTATTTTCACATCAATTATGTTTGGATCTGGAAAGTCCTCCAGAGGCCCATGTGTTTAAGGCTTGCTCTCCTGTGCACCAGTGTGCAGAGGTGGACTTTAGGGAATTGGCTGGGATCATGAGGACTCTGACCTCACTGATGGCTGAATGGACTAGTAGGAGGAGGTGGAAACTGTAGACAGTGGGGCATGGTTAGAGAAAGTGGAGCACTGAAGGTATACCCTAAAGGATATTTCTTCTTCCTGGCCCCTTCCTCTCTTTCTCTCTCTGCTTCCTGGCTACCATGAGGTGACCAGTTTTCCTCTGCCATGACTTTGTTCTAATGATGTTCTGCCTCATCTAAGACAAAGTTATGGAGCTGGCCAACCATGGACTGAGACCTCTAAAACTAGGAGCCAAAATAAATATTTTCTCCTCCAAATCCTCCCCACTCTCAAAAAGTATTGTAACAGCAACAAAAAGCTGACTAATATGACATCTCACAATGAGGATTTAAAAAAAAATTGCAAAAAAAAAAACTAAATGTTTCATCTCCAAAAAAGAATATGCAGTAAATTTTAGCATTACAATGTTAGAAAAGTAAATGTTTTCCTTTTTTACTTGAAAATTAAACAAGGCATAATATTCATATCACATAAATTGATTATATTTCAGTCTTGGTCTATTAATCTACATTAGGCACTTCAACTTTTAAACATATTGTATTGTTTTAAATATAACATAGTAACACTTTATATAAAATTAAAATCATTGTAATTACAATTATGGGATTAAATATAAATACTTAAAATTCAAGTAAATCAATTTAATTGACACATAAAATTTATTAAAGCTTTAAACACATTTTCTTTGAGTGATTTTGTCTCCAAAAGTGAGATGAACTTGATGCGCCTTAAAATAATTACCAGATTCTTTGGAATACAAAAGACACTCATTCTTCCTGTTTTAACACCAAGTGTAATATGAAGAGAAAAATGAAACTAGACAATTGGGAAATTTTGGACAAATAAATATAAAGCTTATAGTCCATATTTTCATAATAACACTTATTGTTTTGGTACATGCTACCAACGATGGGAATTTTTAGGTGTATCTAATAAGAAAGATACTACTTGATGCTGCAATTAACTTATTCTAGATTAAAATGTATATTAACCAACACATGTATCACTTTAATAAGGGGCAAGCATTTATATTCACTTCCTTAGGGAAGATGACAAGAAAGCAACTACAGAGGGGTGCAATATGGAAATTTATGCAAATATATTGAGTACGTGAAGTGCACACAATTAATTTTAAGCAATAAAAAAGACAGGTAAAATGTACAATTCTCAGTGATTTGTGCACTGGGAATTGTACACCTTCCTGATTGCATTAATTGAGGAGTAGATGAGGTGGCGATTGTGCAGATGTCACTGTGAATGCCACACAGATATGCACAGCTGTCAGCAGCAGGTATGCTGCTATTGTGTTTAATTTCTATATCATATGCATGTGACAGTTTCAGTAATGAGATGAGTGTAAAGTAGACAAGCAATAAAACTACTCTTGTTCGAGAAAACTTAAATCAATTTCAAAACACCCATAATAAATCTGTAGAAATTATCTACATTTGCAACATCGGACTGTCACCAAAGGTAAAAAAAAAAATAGAATAAATAAATCCATATTAGTAAAGCAATAAATTAGTTCTTATAATTATTTTCTTAGCTTTTTTATGGTAAAGCAGGTGGTTGGTATTTAAAAGTCATGTATTTATAATTGAGATAATTCATTATATTGATAAGATTATGGGTAATATGGTAACTGGGAACATTTACAGCAGCAGAGAATTACATGAGAAACTCTCATTTAAAATTAGCTGCCTGGATCATCCTTCAGGAGCTTGAAATCATTTAATAGCACACAGTTCTTTTACATGTGTTTCTGTTGTTTCCAGCTATCTCTTAGCAGCTTAATAGAAGAAACAGTATTTTTAAGGTAGTAGTATAGATACTTTATGACCTTTCGATGTAGTTTAATTCCTGAATGACTATTTAAGTTTTAAAAATTGATTTTCCATGATTATAACAAAAGTGGACATTAAAGTGATAGCTTTTTGTTATTGAAAAATATTATTAAATGTCACAAAGCAAACTTCCAGTGAAACATTTCTGACTCCATCACAAAATTTTATTATTTGAACTTATATCTTTCATTGAGTTGTAAGAATAGCATGAAAATTCTATAAATATGCAATATAAAGGAATATCAAGAGAGATATTTTTCTTTTTTTTTGCGGTATTGGGGATTGAACTCAGGGGCATTCTACCTCCGAGCTACACCCCCAGCCCTATTTTTTATTCTTTATTTTGAAACCAAGTCTTACTAAGTTGCAGAGTGCCTCACTAGGTAGCTTAGGCTGGCCGCGAACCCGGATTCTCTGGTCTCAGCCTCCCGAATGCTGGGATTACAAGCATGCGCCACCACGTCCAGCTGAGATATTTTTCTTGAAGAAAAATATAACACTTTCACTCACTCAACAAAGCACTGAGTTTAAATAATTTTTCAGAGGAAACAGTGGGTTTCTTCTAATCAATCTATGTCATTATTTCCAGTTGTTTTACTGTCTAAAGTCAAACAAGTAGTTGTGTACAAATTTATGACAGGGTTTGTGACAAGTGCTATGGCAAAATTGGACACATAGTTTTGATTTTCTTATGAAATTTTTATAAAATGACAATAAAAACTTATTGATTCTCTTTCAAGCCTTAATAAACTGAATGGACACAGTGAAACAAAAATATTATATCTTTTGTTTATTCAGCCCATCATGCTCTTAAATGCTATAGCCAGATTAAATAAATTGACTTATAGACCAAATAACAGACTTTTAGTACATAAATAATGTTGCAAAATATACTATTCTATATAAACCTATTCCAAGATAATAGTAAATGGTTAATTATGCAAACTCACATTCTAATTTCTTTACTATTTTTTAGTCGGGATCTTGCTATACTATCCCAGCTGGTCTTCAAGTAGTTCTCCTGCTTCAGCATCCTGAGTAGCTGGATCTACAGGATACACCACTGCATATGGCTTCTTTAGTGACACTAATATAATTTTAAATCTTTTACATGTATTATACACGTATAGTTTTGGTTTATATTATTTCAAATATAAGTTAATTTTTAGGTTTGAATACATTATGAAGATTGGAGATTGTAGAACACTTTGTTACATATCTTAATTTAGTGTTTCTTGAAGATGAAATATTTGTAAAATGACTTTTCCTAGCTTTATAATATTTTTTAGGAAACATTTTAAGATGCTTTTGAAAGATACCAAGTATGTAAAACCATCAGCTCAACAGAAATAGAAGTTGTAAACTAATAAAAAGCACAGGAGAAAATAATGGCATAAAATGTTCCAAAATCAAGCTACTAGGTTTCTTTTTCTGACCTCCACACCTTTTTCTCTTTTGATGTGATTACGATTGAACCAAGGTCCTAATGTATACTAGGTAAGCCCTCTATCTATTTCCTTAGTATATTTTCCTTCTTTTTATTACTTTGTTTTGTTTTTCAGAAACTCTGATATTACAGTCCATACCAGAAAGATAACTAAGAGTTAAATGTTCCAAAATACGGTTTGTAGGAAAAAATTCTTTCCATGGAAATATCATTAAGTGCTTTGTAACATTTTGAACTAAGTATTAGAGTATTTTCCAATTTGATGCAAATTTTCAGGCTGAAAAACCCTTGATAACTATTTACAAAGTAGAATATTGGATATTGTCTTAGTCAGCATTCTCATGGCTATATGCAAAGACAAATAACTTAGAGAAAGGAAGATTTATTCTCTCAGTTTTCCTTGGAGATTTGGGGGTTCAGTCCAGGTGAGGATGAAGATCACAGATCTATGGGCATGGCAGCAGAGAGAAGAGCACAAGGCTTCATACATCAGAGAGGCTAGAAGCAAGAGAGGGAAAAGGAGGAGGAACCATACATAATCTCCAAAGTCATAGCACCAGGGACCCACGTCTTTCAGCCACACCTTACCAGCCCAGGCCACTGCCCCGATAAATCCATTATAATGCTTTATCCACTGCTGAGATTACAACACTCATGACTCAATTACATAAATTCCAAAACACCAATTTATGAGCTCTCCAAGGAGTCATTGTACATCTAACTATAACATTGCATTCACATTCCATCATTTCGGAGGCAGAAAACCTGAATTTCCACAAGATAATCTTATCTGTCTGAAATTCATCAATAAACTTTATCTCTTGACTAGTGGTGTCTACTGTATATGCAGAAGTACCTATATAATTCCAGTATCCTTTGTCTAAATAATATTGAATTTGAGCTAAAAAAATCCAAGCACAAGCATATTTAAACAATCCAATATTTACCTTAAAAAGTAAAGTCAACTTAATGTATATCCCTGAATAATGCTTCTTAAAATACTTCCACTTCAGGTAGGCACAGTGATGCACACCTGCAATCCCAGTATTTGGAAAGCAGGGACAGGAGGATCAAAGGTTCCAGACTAGCCTCAGCAATTTAGTGAGACACTCAGCAACTTAATGAGATCCTGTTTCAAAATAAAAAGGACAGATGGGGTGGTGGGTAAAATTCATAAGTAGAATGTGCCTGAGTTCAGTCCCTAGTGCCATAAATAAATAGGTTAATTAATTTAAAAATGGAAATTTGGACACAGAAATAGCACCGAAGGAAGAAAATGTAGAGACTTGAAAGACAAATCAAGGAGAGAGGCATTGAACAGATCCTTAGACACATTCATTTTGTGTTACTAGCTTTTGAATTTGTGAAACAACATATTCTGCAGTTTAAGCAACCAATTTTTGTAACTTTATTTATGGCATCCCCAGAAAACTAGAACAGTAGGTTAATGAAACATAGGTGAGGAGCAAAATAAAAAGATTCAGTTTTAGCTAGGCGTGGTGGCACAAGCTTGTAATCCCAGCATTTGGGAGGCTGAGACCAGAGAATCCGGGTTCATGGCCAGCCTCAGCTACCTAGTGAGGCACTCTGCAACTTAGTGAGACCCTGTTTCAAAAATAAAGAATAAAAAATAGGGTTGAGGGTGTAGCTCGGAGGTACAATGCCCCTGAGTTCAATCCCCAGTACCACACACACACACAAAAAAAAGACTCAGTTTAGATAAATTGTGAAGAGCTCTAAAACTTTTTCCTTTCCCCAAAAAGGCTAAAATTTATACTTAGGTATATGGATCATTGCTACATATTTTAATTTTATCTTGTTTCCAAATACATAACAATGAATAATGTTCACTTCAATTTACATAATGGCACCGGAGCTTAATGTGGTATATTGGAAATAGAAGAAAAAGAGATTGGGGTGTAGTCTGGCCTTACTGCTCAACATATAAACAATAATAACTGAATAAATGAAAATATTTTCCTCACAGATTAATTGAATATAATTATACCTGCCTATCCACTTAATCTGATTGTTATAATAATGAAAATGATATATATGCCATTACAATGCAAAATACAAAGTTGTAGTAAATATTAAGTATATACACACACTATATATATAACTATAAGTATATACACAAAGAAAATAGAACTTGGCATACTAACACAAACATAAATTACCAGTACGCTCTTTAATTACTTGTATTATTTAAAAGGTACAAGTAAAACTGGCAAAATTTTGGTTTATTTTTGTATTAGTTCAATTTGAATGGCTATATACAGAAAATAAAAGTCATTTAAATTCTGTACAATCTTAAAACAGGGAGCATCTGTCAGCATAATAGATCCTTTAGCCTCCTGCTGGGCAAACTCAGCTAGCAGACATTTTAAAATTGACTGAGTTTGAGAAGAAGCAATTTTTCATACAAAAGCTGGCAGTTAAGGAGGAAAAATGTTGTTATCCTAATTAGATTGGATTTGGCCACTGGGATCTTTCCTATTCACCACAATAAATTTAGAAACCTTTGTAAGTTTATACCACTCAGGATTTTCATAGTTACCTGATAAGTTGCCTAACTCAGCTATTGTTGCTGAGTCTGCTCTTTGCTTTTTTGAATAGTTTTTTTGCACTTTCCCTTCTGGGTTCCTGAAGAAGATAGAGTGATCTGGGTTTATTTAGCAGCTGGTTGTCTCCTGCTAATGGCTGACAAATGGACACCCCTCGAAGATACTATTTGCTTTGCTTTCCTCTTAACTCATCCTGTTTATTTATTTATTTATTTATTTTTTGAGCTTGTCAGGAAAATAACATATGCTCAAAGAGTTACAATTAGCATCCATTATAATATTATGCCAATTGCTTATTCTTGGCTCACATATTTTAAAGCAACTGGAATAATGTGTTGCAAACATTGATTGTGTTTTAGCAATCAAACATTATATTTAATTAAATAAGTACATTTCTAAATTAAAAATCATTTTTATATTTGCTGAAACTAATGATACTTGGATATATGCTTAATTTAATAGTCATCGGGAACTTATTTTCTTTAAAGTACGAACAGATTGACACACATAGAAACACAAATACACAAACACATGCAAACAAATACGTAATCACATATACAAATCATATACACAAACATGATTATTTTATTGCTTTTTTTCCCCTTTTTGATGCTGAGGATGGAACACATGGTATTGTGCATGTTAAGCACTCATCTATCACTGAGCTACACACTTAGCCCCTGGTTACTTTTTCCTTTATTATTTTTAAATTGATAATTAATATCATATTATTTTCTTGTGATAATGGGGATTGAATCCAAGGGCATTCTATCTCTGAGCTATACCCCTGACCTTATTTTTATTTATTTATTATTTATTTGTTTTTATTTATTTGTATTTTGAATGAGTGTCTCATTAAGTTGCAGATGGCCTCACTAAGTTTTTGAGGCTGGCAGCAAACCTGATCCTCCTGTCTCAGTCTCCCAAGTACTGTGACTATAAATGTGTGCCACTATGCTAAGACAAAATTATATGTTTTATGATGTTTCTATGATGTAATGACTTCATTTTATTGGATATATACCTAGCAGTAGGATTACTGGATAATATGGTAGTTGTATTTTTAATTTTTTGATGAACATTTATACTTTTTTCCAGAGTAGTTGTATTAACTTACATTCCCACCAACAGTATATAAAATTCATTTTTTTCTGCACATCCTCACCAACATGTATCTTTTATCATTTTAATAATAGTTATTGTATAGTATTTTGGTAATTTACAATTCAATTCTGGTCTTCCCAAATCAACAAATTTGTCACCTTTGGTCACTCTGCTTAGAATAAAATAAAAAAGATAAATGAGTATGTTTAAACTTCCCAAAGGCACAGATTATTTCAAACATAGTTTAGAACAATGGCCATGAACATACAAGTAGAGAATTCCATCTCACACATGTCAAAATACCATAGCCGAATTGAGACAGGATTTCCTGTTAGCACATTTTGAAAAGGATACTCTACAAAGACGTATGATTACAATGCACCAATTAAAAAAAGAAAAATTAATAAACTCAACTATATAAAAAAAGAAAAAGATACTTTATAAATATCACTACTCATCATTTACTGTAAGAATAGATGTAATACTGACATGGTAAAAATAGGAACCACTGGCATGTACATGGAGTCTCACCCTGACTGTCCTAGGGAGTCCAGTTATGAATCCAATCTTGCATTCTGCAGCATAACACAGTTAATCTGAATTCAAGGAGATCTATTTTCCTGAGAAGGTAGAAGGTCCCTACCCCAAGTTACTTGGAAAAATTTTCCATAAGCACTTCAATGCAACATTTTCAGACAAATAATAAATTTTCTTTTTTATTTGTTCAAGCAACATTCTAAAATTTTTATTGGTGCAATTAGTAGTGATATATTCATGTATATACATAAAATTATTTGGTTTGTTACTTCCCCTCCTCCTTATCTCTCAATTCCTTTCCCCTCTGAAGGAGAGAAGAAATAAAAGTTTGACCCATACTACCTTACTTCCTACTACAACTATTTCTTCTCAAAGTTTGGACTGATTTTCAGTGGTGAGTCAGGGAGATGCAGATAGAATGGGTGATTATGGACCAAAATAATTAGGAAAATGATGTTTGAAATTAAAATAAATTTAACTGAACTTTATAATTATCCTAAATAAAAATACAGCTATTAATCTGCCAAAGAATTCCTGAAGCATGTGAAATAAGGATTTAACACAGATTGAATATAGCACTTCAAATTTATTAAAATTATTTCTTGGTTTATACTACACTAAGTTGTTACTGGTAGTCTCCATCTGGGTTTATTTACTTACTATATCAATGCTCTCAGTAAAAACTGAAAGAATGCCTAACTTAAGGTAGCATTTTTAAAGAAAAATGACAATTAGCCTATGTAAAAAGAGGTCTTCAGAAAGGTAGTTAGGTAGTTGCAAGTTTAGATCAGAGATTTTTTTTTTTTAGTTTGCCATCTACAGTGTAGAATCCACATCTTAAGTCATGTTTGTAAGATATCTAAAGGTGCCATAAAAT
>PVLC010049436.1:0-10433 GCA_004027655.1 Graphiurus murinus | reverse complement strand
AGAATAAATATTATCAAAATGGGAGCCAGGGGTGGTGGCATATGCCTGTAATCCCAGTACTTAGAAGGCTGAGAAAGGAGAATTATTAGTTTGAAACCAGCCTCAGCAATTTAGCAAGGCTCTCAACAACTTAGTGAGACCCTGTTTTAAAATTTACAAAAGTGAAATAGGACTGGGATGTAACTCAGATGTAGAATGCCCTAGGTTCAATCCCAATTACCAGAAAAAAGGCCAGGGGCTCCATCTTTATGCAGTACATTCTGGATCAATATTTTACCAAACTATATTTCTCAATTTATTTATTGAATTATTCTTTCACTTTATTTTTGTATGATATTTATTAAGACATTTGTTATACTGCCTCCAGGAATCGTGTGTGTGTGTGTGTGTGAGTGTGTGTGTGTGTGTGTGTGTGTGTGTGTAACATCACTTTTGGTTGTCTTCTATTTATTTTACCAATGCTTGCTCTAATTTCATCCTTATTTTTCTGATGGCTTAATTATTTTCTTCCAAGTATTTCCTGGTTTTGAAAGCTTATGTTACATCTCTGTATATTGACTTATGATTTTTCCTTAAACTATTTCATCTCCTCTTAGAGTTTGTCCATTTAATGCAGTAATTTGTTAGATTTCTTTTTATTTTCTTTAAGTGCATGTTCTTCCTATATGGTCACAGTTTCCATCTGTTCCATAGTGATATATTTTTATTCATAGTGCCCACATGCCAGTTTTCTTTTTCTTAAGCTATAACTAAGAAATAATTGTATTACTCATATTTGAATATATTTTCTCATTTATATGCCTAATTTAAACTAATATTGACATTATTATTAACTCAATCGTTTATGTTCTGGCTCCCTCTTTTTTTTTTTTTTTTTTTTTTTTGCGGTACTGGGGATTGAACTCAGAGGCATTCTACCTCCGAGCTATACCCCCAGGCCTATTTTTTATTATTTATTTTGAAACCGAGTCTCACTAAGTTGTGGAGTGCCTCACTAGGTAGCTGAGGCTGGCCGCGAACACGGATCCTCCAGTCTCAGCCTCCCGAATGCTGGGATTACAAGCGTGTGCCACCACACCCGGCTGGCTCCCTCTTTTTGATGTACAATTCTGAGTTTTAAAAAATGCATACTGGAATGTATATACTATTAAAACATACAGAAGACTTTCACTGCACTAGAAATCTCCGGTGCTTTACCTGTTCATCCCCTACTTCCTCATTCCATGATAACCAGTGATTTTTTTTCTACCATCTACATAGTTTGCCTTTTCCAGAATATCACATATCAGGAATAATGAGCTAAGTAGCTTTCTCAGGTTGACTTCTTTACCTTAACATCATGCATTTAAGACTCTTCCATGGTTTTTTGTGGCTTGATATCTTTTTTCTATTCAATTCTTGAATATTATTGCAGTATATGAGTCTATATGAGTCCAAAAGTCTGACATCTGTCCATTTACTCTGCTATCTAATGGGATGTTTTCAAAGTTTTTTGCTTACTATTCCACATGCAAAATGACATATTAGTTATCCCCAAGTCTTGCAATTATAGATAAAGCTGCTTTAAACATTAATTTGCAAGTTTTTGAATACTTAAAGATTGTGATTGCTGTATCATATGTTTAGACTGTATTTAACTTTGTAAGAAAATACATAACTATCTTGCAAAGTAATTGTGCTAGTTTTTGTTTGTTTTGTTTTGTTTTGTTTGTGTGTGTGTGTGTGTGTGTGTGTGTGTGTGTGTGTGTATCCCTTGGCAGGTTCTAATTCTGAGTGGACATTCTATCTAAATCATAAGTTTGGAGTGATTATTTGAAAGAAGGAATTTTCTCATTAGAAAAATAATTAATAGAATTCTAATGTATGTGGAAGGCTAGGGAAAAATCATCAATTTCTTTTCTTGTGAGCCACTGTTATTGGGAGTTCCTTTACTTTAAAATGTATCTGAAGTTTCAGAAATTTAAGAAAACATGTTTGTTCAATACAAAAACAAAAGGCAAAAACTGTCAACTGAAAACATCAAAGACATGAATAAACTACAAATAACATTTAAAAAGACTGGTAATAGATGGCAAACTCAACAACTAGAAATTCAGTGTTGAAACTGGAAAAAATTATGATATGTTGATTAAATTTTGTCATATGTCAAATTGGCAATAAAGAAAATGAAAGTGGAATAAAATCCCCAGACTCTGAGAGTTGTCTCGAATTACTATGAAGTAGAAAGTTTACATGGCATATTTTAACTTGAGATTATATATCAAAAACCTTAAAAATATACATACACACACACATATACACACACCTACACACACAGATCCATATATGCTACTTGATGGGTAGGAGCAAATATCTTAAATACTCAAAATCAAATTCTTAACTAGAATTTGGCATTGGTAAAAATTTATTAAGTGTTCTTGAGATATTAATTATAAAGAAAAAGCAAGAATAAGGACGAGGCAAGGAGAAGGTGAGATGCCAATGTAGTCAGCCCATAGACATCTTCAAAGATACCAGAGGATATGCCAAGGTAAAGTGGTCCCTTACAATTCTCCCCAGTGGGCTAAAGTTCTATCCATGTATCTGTCACCTATTTGTAGACCATATTGGGAACTTCTTTCTGCCAAAATGAAAAAAAAATATTTCCATTCAACCATATAATAATTAATATTTTCTTAATATTTCTTAGGTTTTAATCAGTAATTTAAGAAGAAATTCAATATTAAGAATAATATTCAAATTCAGCAAAATTTTATAAATGAACTGAAGTGTTAGAACTCACTTTCACTCTCTGTACGCTGCATGAATTATTTTCACAGATATTGCTACCCATAGACATTATAATTTTATGTGTGCTGTGTACATATATGTTTGTACCACTTTGAACCTCAGAATGATGTATAATTGCCATGTACTGATAAAGTCATATTTAAAAAATTAAAATGTGTCATTTTAAAAGAGAAACATATGTAGAGAAAAATATATATGCCTATTTTAATTTCTGTGTGTACTACTAATGAAATCAATAATTATTTTATATGTTTATTACTCAGGAGTAATTAAACAATTGAAACCCAGGTCAGATAATTGAGTTACCAGTTTTCTTTATCTATAATACATTATTTGACCTATTTAAATAGATTGGTTGACTAAAGGCATATAATTATCTCCTAATATATTCTCTTTATAATTCAGATTCCTACTCTTTGAACATGGGCAATTACTCTTTATTTAATGCAATTTTCTAATTATTTGTACAGTTTCAAAGCACTTATTGCATTAAAGGCAATACACATTGACTACTCCAAATAATCATGCTTATGCTACATTCTTCATTATAATGTTATCAGGTTTTTATATGATATTCACTTAGATATGTATATCTTACGAGACTAATTCATCAATATTTCTTCAGTAAAACATGTCTATATTTAAATTATTGTAACCAACTAAGAACATAATAAATAGTCACAATTACAGACTAACATAAAACTATTGCTCCTATACATAATCCTTGCAGTCTTGTTTTCAATAGGGATAAATAGGCTACAAATGTAAAGACTAATAACTGAAATACAAAGTTATTTAGAAAGTCTTTGATCATATAATGGAGAGTTAGCAGTCATTCTCTAGTTCTTATTTTCTTTCTTAACAGACACATCATATTTGTATATATTTACGAGATACAGTGTGATGTTTTGATTCATGTATACGGAAACCATGTCACTTATAACAACATGGGTGGAACCAGAAGGCTTTATATTAAAAGAAACAAGTCAAGCATAGGAAGAAAATTCACTGCCTAATGTCATTCATAAGAGAAATCTGGTTTATATTTTATTTTACTTGTTAGTATAAGTGCTATACTGGGGATTGAACTCAGGGGCATTTTACCTCCAAGCTATACCCCCAGCCCTATTTTTAATTCTTTATTTTGAAACAGGGTCTTACTAAGTTGCAGAGTGCCTCACTAGGTAGGTGAGGCTGGCCGCGAACCTGGACCCTCCAGGCTCAGCCTCCCAAATGCTGGGATTACAAGCAGCGCCACCACGCCCGGCTTGTTAGTATTTTCAACACAGTTGATCCTCGTGTTCCATGCTCTCTTGGCTCCACTGACAAGACAATACTTTCACTCACTGCTTACTCCTTCTCAGTCTTAAGGTGTATACAGTCAGTTTACTGCTAAATAAGACTCTCCTATTGTCTAGGCCTAATGTCTGACCATGGAGACAAGCCCTTGATCACTTTCTCCTCTCTACTGACACTCCCACTTCAAAAGTCTCACTTGAGTACCATGGAAATAAAAGTTTTGAAACCCCAAGCTGATGTCTTCAATCTAGACTATTCTCTCCAGAATTGTATCATTTATCTGTTTATTTTTACATTTTAGCTTAATAACACCATAACATGAAGAAGACTTAACTCCTCCTTTCCCTGTTCCCAAATTTCATCCTACCTCAACATTCCCCATATCAGATTACGTCTAGTCAAATATTTCAGTATCTCAGGCCACACACTTTAGTTGTCAAGATCTTGGTTGGTCAAAAACTGTCTATTTTATCAGGTGATCATATTTTATCTCATTTCCGGTACATATAGGTTTCTATTTCTCGCCATCTCTACTGGTATGATCTTAGTTTAAGACACTCTAGTCTCTTGCTGGGCTCCATCCTAACATCTACTCCTGCCTTTCAATAGCGTATTATTAACATAGCAAAAAGTAAGCCTTTAAAAATTAGAGAATTGTAACTTTATTCTTCTGTTGAATATTGTACTCCCAAGGCTGGCTCTATAATGTGAGAGGGCCAGCAAAATAAAAATACAGATCCCCTATTGGAGCAGAGAATTTAATTTCCTCTTTACCAAAGAGGCCTCCACCCCAAGACACAGGAAATGTGGAACCCAAAAGTGATTTCCATCACTTCCCCTGGACATGTTAGGTGCCTGGCTAGGGTGATGTGTGGAGCTACAGCTTCCTTGCAAGTGACCTGTCTCTGCAGTGTTGTCAGCCCATGGTAGGGAGAGCTGCAGCCCAGCAACACTCAGAGATACAGTGGAGCATTCACCCAACATCTATTATCCCTGTACTGTTTCTAGGGTTCAGGATGTAGGATAAACATCAATGCTACAAGGTCTCTATCCCAGCTGAGACCAGCATCAGTCTCCTACCAGAGAGACTAAGTGGGTCCTCTAATGCCAGGGAGCAAGGAGCTGATTTCCTCCAGAGACAAGAGCAGGGATTATGAGTGAGTCAGATCCCCAGCATCCCCATCCCAGAGACAGGGATTATGATTGAGTCAAAGCCCCCAGCATCCACATCCCAGGCACAGGAGGAGAGATTATGAGTGAATCGAACCTCCAAGCGCCTTCATCCTAGAGACAAGAGGAGATATTATAACTGAGTCAAAGCCCCCAGAACTCACATCCCAGGAACAGGAGGAGGGATTATGAGTGAGTAGAGGCTCCAATCATCCTCATTCTGTAGCATTCTCCCACTTCCATAGTACTTCACTTTCAATACACATAAATAAGAAATACTGATTAAAAGTTTCACAGGAGAGACCACAGAACATTATACCCTAAATGCCGTGTGGCCATTTGTGAGTTCACTTCCATGAAGTTTTGCATTCTTGAGGGTATTTATTTAATTACACCAAACATTGACTAGATAATTCAAAGCATCCTCTCTAGCACATGCTGATGCTGCTCCTCTCTTTCCTCTCCAGCCACAGAAGCAGCTCTGCATATCCAAAGACCCACCTGGGATTCTAGCTCTGAATGGTTCATGCATTGATTTTCCTCTTTGCCTGGGATGCTCCTTCAATCTCACCTGATGCGCTCAAGGCTAGCATCTAAACCTCCACCGATTCTCTCATATCTCACCCTCTCAATGAGATTGCCCTGCCAAGGCTGTTGAAAATATAACCCTTCTTACCCACTTCACCAATTATTTATATTATACATACAATGTACAATTTCCATAGTGTCATATATTCACTATAACACATAATTTAATTCTTAACTTTTAAAAATGGTTTACTGTTTTCCCTGGTTTTTAAAAAAAAAAGTTTAATAAGAACATAAGTAATTTTAACTTTTTGTAATATTGTCATTTCATTTTTTTTAAATTTTACCCATGAAATTCATCTATAAAAGTGTCTGGAACATAATAATCACAGAAAAAATACTTATGAGGTTCTTAGTTTCAAGTACATGTAATAAAATGATGTCATAACTTAAATGATGTCATAACTATGTGAAAAGACATACAATGTAACTACTGAATGGTCCCTATTGTATAAATAATGTTTGTGTATAAAGATATAAATTTATACCAGGACTATGTGCACAATTAGATGCATGTGTGTATATAAAAAAGAGAACATTTCTAGTACTTTTTCTCATCTAGGTATTGAATTGATGGTCAACTTTTATTTATAATTTTTTTCATTTGCAAGTTATTTAGAGTGAGCATTAATTTAATGCCTATGAAAAATTATTTTAAATTATTCTAAATAATTCAACTCAACATGATGTTTCCCAAAATTGTTGATATCTTCACTTCTACTATTTATAGAATCTGAGATTCTAACTTATATGTGTAACTACAGAAATTGCTGAAAGCCAGTACAAGAAAACTTAAATAACTTTCCCTCAATAGCTAAGAAATAGGTTTCCTTACCTTCCCTAAATTATTCTAATGTGTCTTCTGCAAATTGTATTAGGGATGCAATATATTTACACAGTATCTTTGCTCTGTGGGTGGTTACTGATTGCATTTTCTCACTAACCAATGAAAAAAATCTATTTTCTAATGACTGCTTGTTTTCCCAGAAATTATGTATGATGCAGCCAAGAACTGACAGGAAAGAAAAGGTCTGCTGATTTTATTGGGATAAAATTGTTGAGAACTGAAGTTATGGTCACAGGAAACTCAATAATATTAGACAGAAGGAAGAAGTGAATATGGCATGCATGTGCACAGAGAATTAAACTGAATATTTATGGTGACACTCCTAAGCATCATGTGAGGCTAGGTGTAGTATTTTCTTATTGGCCACTCTCACTACTTTTATATAGAAAAAAATCAAGTTAAAACAAAAATCCAAGGAACCCTTGAGAAGGAAACCAAGGCACATAAACAATACACATAAGCCTTAATGTTATCAATAGGGAATTTGATTATTAGATTATTTAGAGGATATCAAGTGATGTAGTGTAGACTTAAATTTATACTAAGTTCAGGGTTTTGTTAGCTTTTATTTCACCTGTCAGCTGGCAAATTATTTTCTTTCTTTACTCATTGCCATATACATTTTCATATTATTTTAAGGCATTTTTAAAATGCTTGCTTACTTTAACATAAAATATACCAATTTTACTTTTAATCTATTTTTTTGGACTAAATTATTCAGCCATTAAAAGGTCAGAAGAAAACATAGCCCCCAGTGCATTATACTAATTTTTTCTTCAATCACATGAGCCTCGGTTCAATTCTCATTTCTACTCCATTGCACTCTTATTCCTATCGGATTTAAAATTCATTTGCTTAGTAGGCCTTTCTCTTTTGTCTAAAACTAGGATTCTATTAACCATATAGCAGCAGAACTTTTGAATAAAACTGAATAGAATTAGGTATTTATTGAGGTCAAACAAAATTGAACAGGAATTGCATATAAATGTGTCTTTTCTCATGTTTTTAGCACTGCATATACTGAAATTATAATGTGAGAAATATAACTTTCCAGATTTCTATGATTTAATTAACCTCTCCTCACTCTATACTTCTATATCTCTTTGTTTGCAACTCCATGATAATACCACATTTTACTTACTCTATGAAGAGAAGGGAGTCATATTCATTGAGATTTTATGTGCCAATTACTATGCTGGATTCTTTACCTAAGTTATTTTATTTTCTCATTGAATTCCAGCATCAATACTTTGGACTAGATACTAATCATCCCTAAGTAATATAAAATCTAAGAGAAGTTAGATATGTTGCTCCAAATAACAGTCAATTATAGAGCATGGCTGGCACTCAAACCAGAATTTTCCAAATTTGAAATTGAATTCATAGTCTCTAATTATTTGATCCAGGCTATATCACTAGATTGTATGCTATTTAAACACAGCAATATTGACTTTCCTATGAATGTGTTTTTGTGATGCTGGGGATCACATTTAGAGCCTTGTACATGCTAGGCAAGTGTACTACCACTAAGCTACATGTCCATCCCTGGATAAACACATTTTCCCAGCAATTGTAGATTCTTATATAATAGTGACTACATGCAACGTTAATACATGTTGATATATAAACAATATTTTACTTTGATAATTTAAAGAATATAATGATTTTGATCCCCAAAGTGATTTCACAGAATCAGAAAAGTCATTCCATTTTCCGAACTAATTTGTGTGGCAGGTAATGAACAAATAAAACACATAAAGACATTGGGTGTGGAGGCACATATTTGTAAATCCAGTACTTGGGAGGCTGAGACAGAGAGATTCCAAGATTGAGACCAGCATGACAAATTAGCAAGACCTTGTCTCAAAATAAAGCATGAAAATTTCTGGGGGATGTAACTCAGAAGTAGAGCACCCCGTGTTCAATCTCTAGTAATACACACACACACACACACACACACACACACACACACACACACACACAGAAAATGAAGAGAAACAAGTATCTAAATTAAAATCACTTCTAATCATTTTAAAATACCAATCCAGAACAAATCAAAGAACATTGCTTTTTAGACTCTGCTGTGTTTTCAAAGTAGGAAAAAAAAATCAACTGATACAAATCTAGGACTTTAAAAAATGTGCTATATATGAACAAAAGTTAAAACCTTAACACAAATTCTGATAAAAGCCACTTATTGAGTCTCAAAAAATTGAAACATTGATATTATTTCAAACCCATTTTCATAAGGTTATGAGAAGATTTACAATGTAATACTTGGTGTTTGTTATAAATACCAAAATATGCTTTCTTTACCACAGTTATCTGAAAAAAAATGTTTTTTTGCGCGACCCAAATAAGCCAAAGTGAAATAAGAGTTTAGATTTAAGCATTTTTTCTTTCCCCTGTACTATGCTGAACAAATTTTTTAAAGATAAATGAATTTTATATAACATAACATTAGAAAGGAGAAATCATTCTGTTTGGGGTACTAATATATTCTCCAGCAAATTAATAAATGTATCATCTAATTTTTAAATTCTCATTTAGAATTGCCTATTCATTTTATATATTTTATATAGGCACACACAATTGAAACAAGAAAGGAGTAATTGAACCTCAAATTAGCAATTTAAATATAAGCTATTTCTTAATGCAACTCGACTGTGCATAAAAGTGAAACCAACTCCAGCTGATATTAATGTAATAACCTCATGACAGTAGGAAAAAATGGGCATGGATTTGCTTTTGACTAAGATAAATTTTAAAGTTAAGTTTTTCCTCTCTACTTAGCTTTGCAGTTACCCTCAAGACATTAATCTATTGAAAAGGATAAGATATCATCTTTCAGAGGGAACATGTCATAAATATTTTGATAAAGTATTTGTAATCCTCAAAAACAGATGGCTGTTCCATAAAGATTGTCAGCTGAGAAGGTTTTCCTGACAGGATCGTATTAAAAAATGGCAACTGGGTTTTGCACTGCACAATCAAATGCATTCTTTTATTAATCAATCACAGCTGGCTGATTTTTCTGACAGCTGGACCTTGCAAGACCTAATTCTCACCCTTTTGCTCTATTCCTGACTAGTAAAACCAAAATCAATTGAAATAGGCTATTGGGAGTTGAGGGACATAATAATAGATTTACATGCACAAAAGAGAAACATGAAGGATGTTGATTCCAACATATAAATGTGGGGAATGGAAATATTACTAAGGAATTTAGGCAGAAGCTCCTGCCAGGAAAATGGTATATCAGGAAAAAGAAATGGCTATATTAATGACAATGAAATAAAGGGAGAGTATTCATTCCCCTCGACGTCCTCAACTTGGCAAATAACATTCCATTACCTAATTGATTCTTGAATCTAATTTTCTTTACTGACATTTAGATAATGTTTTGGGGAATTTTCATCACTTTATAGTATGAAAATTCAAACTGTGTTATAATTTTGGTCCATAACAATAAAATAAATATATTCACACAAAATATAATTACTGTTATCACTTATAACTTTTTATAACTAAGGAGATAAAAATGTATCAGTTATTTTTAAATAGTTTTAGTGGTACATTATAGTAAAATGTATAATTTCTAACCAATTATTCTAAGCATAAAATAACTGAAGGCAAAGAATACATATGACTTGACAACATGCAAGGAGCCAATAGGTTTAAAATACTCTTAAGAAAATATGTTCAATTCTTTCAATATCTATCATTGTATGATTTTTTT
>PVLC010049435.1:0-10437 GCA_004027655.1 Graphiurus murinus | reverse complement strand
AAAAAAAAAAAAAAAAAAAAAAGACTAACTCCCTATTCCCCCCACTTTCCCAGCCCCTGGCATTCAGGGGTTATATGAGGTATCTTAAGTGGACAGAAAGTTTTTGTCTCTGTGAATATGTATATTTTAGGTAGCTCAGATAAGAGGAAGCATACAGTGTTTGTCATTTTGTGACTGGCCTATTTTACTTAGCATAATGTCCTTAAGGTTAATTCAATTCATGTTGCAGCATGTATCAGAATTTTCTCCCTTTCAAGGTTGAACAGCCTTCCCTTGTATGTATATACCACATTTTGTTTATCCCTTTACACACCGATGGACATTTTGGTCATTTCCACCTTTTGGCTATTGTGAATGATACTGCTATGAACATGGGTGAACAAATATTTAAAAAACGCTTTTAGGGATGGGGGGTGGCTGTTACCGTTTGAATTTCCAATGTCCCCCAAAGCTCATGTGTTAAGCAATGCAGCCAGGTTCAGAAGCAGGGCATGGCTGGAGGAAGTGGGTTCCTAGCCTTGGGGATTGTTTCTATTCCTGACCCATCTCACACCCTCTGCTTCTGAATGCTGTGAGCTGAAGTTGGCTTTTCCTCCTCTGCTATGCCCTAAAGTCTATTACTAGGAGTTGGCTGACCATGGACTGATCTCTGAAACCTCTGAAACTATGAGCCAAAAAATATTTTCTTCCTCTAAGTTGCGATTGTCACGTATTTTGGTCATAGTTCACTAAAACAAAAGTGCATCTCAGTGGTAGAGAACATGTTTAGCATGCATGAGGCCCTGGACTTGATTTTCAACAGCAACACACACACACACACACACACACACACACACACACACACACACACCAGAAAACCAAGCCAATAAGTCGTAGGAATGTAGAGATTGTGGGAAATGTACACAAGGCCCATATGGCAATAGACTGAATGTAGGAAGTGAGAGAGAAGGTGACAAAAAGCCACAATAGTTATTAAACAAATAATTTAAGCATAAATTGAGGTAAAGCAGAATATTTATGATATAGAGTGGGAATGTGGTGTGAACATTCAGTCTTCTGCACAGAGGATTAGGGAGTTTATCATTATCTTGGTCTGTTCAGACTTTTTCACCAGCCCAATTCTTTGCAGTCTGCTTTAGCTCTGCATGACCCACATGCAGAACTAGTTGTGTCATTTCCAAGGCACAATTAAATTCTCAAAATAGTCTTTTATGGACTGAATTGTCCCCTCCCCCCACCAATTCATGTTAAAATCTCATCCCTGGAATATGATTATTTGAAGGCAGAACCTATAGGGATGTAAGAAAGGTTAAATGAGTTCATATGGGTTGGCCTTAATCTTATAGACCCAGTATCCTATGTGAAGGGAAAGAGACACCAAAGATCTCTTTCTGTGTGAGGACACAGAAGAAAAAGTTAGAAAGCAGACACCTACAAGCCAGGACAAGAGACCTCACCAGAAACGAACACTGATGGCACCTTGATCATGAAATTCCAACTTCTAGATTGGGAAAACAAGTTCCTGTTGTTTGAGTTGCTCATCTGCAGTAGTTTGTTACAGCAGCTAGAACAAACTAATATGCAATCTTAAGAGCATTCTTGTCCCCATTTACAGATGAAGAAACTGAGGCTCAGAGAACCTGACTTAAGATTGTACAAGTAGTAAGCAGCTGGTCCTCTGCACTGCAGAAGAGGCTTTCCTCAAGACTTTTGTTTTTACAGAAAATTTCCCTTCCCTTCCTTCCCTTCCTTCCTTCCTTCCTTCCTTCCTTCCTTTCTTCATAACCTAGGGCCTCATGCATGCTAGGCAAGTGCTCTACCTATGAGCTAGCCCTAGCCCCACCTTCAACAGTGACAGGAAAGCCTTCATAAAGAGAGACCCAAGGGAGACCCAAAGGGAGTGTGAGTCTGCACTGTAAGCTAGAAGAAAGAGCAAGAGACAGAGTTTTAGGAAGAGTTTCTAGTGCAGACCCACAGAATGGTGGAACTTTGAAGTCTGGCTCTGAAAAATTGTCCCAGAGCCCACATCTCAGGCTCAAGGAAATTGCTGGTGTTTTATCATTTTTGACTCATAAAAACAGCAATTTCATCCAGTTCAAACTGAGATTCCAGAAATTGCTTCTGTGGGACTATGTCCAGCTGTACTTAAAACAAGGCTATCAGGTTTCTTATGCAAAGGAGACTAGAAACAAAGCAGAAAAGGCTGTTTTTTGCAACTAGCAATGTTGCAGTGACAGACAGTGGCCCAGACTGACCTTGGAAAGGGCAGAGGCCTCATGTGAAACCCTGCAATTTCATGTGGATAAACCCATAGATGTAGTTGACCCTCAATCTTCCCAACTTCCCCTCATCTGGTAATGTCTGTGCAGCCAGGCCCCATAGGCTGCCCTATAATCACCCAGGTCCCCAACTTCTTCCTTCTAACCCACCCCCAAGCAGTGCCCCTCTCTAGACAGAGACAGACACCTGGGTGAGGAGTCTACAAAGGAAAACAGATGAAATGTCAGAGAGGTAGAATCTGGGTTCATAACACAATATTCCAAAACATGGCACCTTCACAGAGTGAATCTTTTAAGCCAAAGGAAACCGAGAAAAGTGCAGAAGGAATACAGCCACCCTCTCCTCACCTGGAATATGTTCCTAAAAGATTTCTCTGAGGAACCTTGCCTAAAAACAGGCCATGGTACCCTCTTTCCAGAGAAGTCCTGCCCTATGCAGAGAGGTCAAGAAGAATTTGAACAATTTTCTCAACATTTCCCTCAGCTTATTACCCAAGGGTCACACCCCCTCTGTCCAATCACACTTCTGCAGGATTGTCCATTGCTTATCACAATAAGCATAAGGATAATTTTTCCCTGAGTCTTTGGGTCTCCCTTTCTGAAGGCTTTCCTGTCACATAAAACATAAACACGCTGTGCTTTTCTCATGTTAATCTGTCTTTTGTTACAGGGGGTCAGCCATGATCTGTGTACTGGGTAGGAAAAGATACTACTTTTCCTCTCCTCGAGGATCCTCAGAGAGCAGGAAACAGAGACTCTCAAGAGGATCTGTGGAAAAAGCTCCTAAGGCTGCCATGGCCTCAGAATTCCTGTCCCTTTGGAGCTATCCCAAACCTCGCTAATAGATGGTTGTTTGGCCACAGAATGAAGAGAAAATGGACATGTCACAGACAGTCCAGCCTCTGTGGCTGGCGGACCTTATTTGGTAGATGTGGGCAATATTTTATCAGGAAGTCCCTGCATTCAACACAGGAACAAGGGAAGTTCAAGGTGAGTGAAAGACCTCCATTCTCTGTTCCAGACCTGACCTGAAAGGTTCTCAGGCTGAGGGTCCTACAGCCAATTTCACCAAAGGCCAGACTAGACTCAGACTCTCTTCCCTGGGTGTCCTCAGCAGCCACAGGGGAGAAAGGATGCAGTATTTTGTGTTGTACATAATATATGTTATGGTCTTAGGTTGGTCCCAGCCTGGGAATACTCGGTTGCTATCCATGGTGCTGAAGGAGAAGCACTCAAAGAACAATGACAACATGCCCAGGGGGCTGAGAGGGCTCCTAGAACACATATCCCCAGTGTCTCGTTTTGCTGATGAGAAAACTGAAGCCCAAAGAAGGAAAGGACTGACTCAAGGCCACACAGTGACCTTGCTGTGTGGAACTGGATGCAGCCTCCAGATGCTTAGTTAGACATAGCTCCTTTCATGGAAGGCTCCCTGTGTGATGTCCACTACCAGGAATCACCATTGGCCCTGAACTTCCATACAGGAATGTCTCAGGAATATGGGAGCCCATACAGCTAGAGCCTGGCCTCCAAGGCTGAATATAGTTTGAACTGTAATTCAATGATTGGACTTTCACTGTGACATAATGAAATGCAATGTGGGGGTTCATTCGAAGGCTCGCCCACTGAGCAGGGAGGATGAAGTGAGTCCAGGCAGTCAGTCCTTGCATTCACACAGCTCATGATGCTCACTCAGCAGGAGCTGAAGCAGAAGGACGTTGGCTAGATATTAAGGCTAAAAAAAAAATCTAGCAGGCCACAATGTGACTTCCCATGTAGAGACTGATAATCTGTTCTCCACATGCACTCCTTCATCCTTGTGACAGCGCCTGCCTCTCAGGGAGCCCTGGAGCATGGACCAAAAAATGTGTGACAGAGTAGAATTAATTCATAGCCACTGATGTTCAAAAATGAAGACAAACAAGGATTACTCAGGAGAAAATGAAGGGTCTCCACTGATGTTCAAAAATGAAGACAAACAGGGATTACTCAGGAGAAAATGAAGGGTCTCCCTACTAGGCATGCCTCAAGGGATTCCACCCCACCCCTTACCCACACATCATGGTGTCTATTCTTCCTGAGTCACTGCCCATTTCATCTGAGTAGAGAAAGAGGGGCTGGAGAGGGAGAGGAAGAAGAAACTAAGAGGGAGGTAGTTGGTGACTAGGCTCCATGGAACTTTCACATCATCTTTTCCTACCCTCCCTGTGGCCTCCCTGCACTGCCCTCTCAGAGGCTGAGGCTTCACTGTCAGAGGAGGGGAACTTGGGATTTACAAGCAGCACAATGGAGATTTCCCATGGCAGCAGCATTTGGCAAATTCATAGGAATGGAATCCTGGACACTCTCAGACCAGAATGCCCAGCTCTTCTGTCCTGGATGTCAACATCAGCCTTGAAGATGAGAGGATTGAGATGCAGTAGTATGTGGTTATGATCTCAGGTCAGTCCCAGCCTGGAAACACTGTGGTTTCTGTCCTTAGTGCTGACAATGACACTCAGAGTTGGAGAGAAGTGCTTAAAGAGCAATGACAAGCCAGGCTTGGTGACACATGCTTGTAATCCCAGTACTTGGGAGGCTGAGACAAGAGGATCACAGGTTTGAGGCCAGCCTCAGAAACACTTATCAGTATGCTCTGAAACTTAGTGAGAACCAGTTTCAAGATAAAAATAAAATAGTACTGGGGGTGTAGCTTACAGGTAGCATGCCCTTGGGCTCAACCCCCAGTACAAAAAAAAAAAAAAAGAAAGAAGAAAGAAAAAGACAAAAAACCAAAAACTAATGACACTATACACCATATCAGAGGTGAGAGGGCTCCTGGAACACAGATCCCCCAGTGCCGGTTTTTCTGAGGAGAAAACAGGAGACAGGGAAGGAAGGGATTTCCCTGAGTGAAAGTGACATTTAGAAGGAGCTTGGAGGCAGCCCTCAGACACTTGCTCTGACACAGCTCTTTTCCTGGAAGGCTTGCTGGGTGACATCTACTAGCCAGAGTCACCGTAGGTCTTGAAATTCCAGATAGGATTGTCTCAGGAATATGGGAATGCACCCAGCTGCAGTCTGGCCCCAAAGGCTGAACAGAGACCCCAGTTTTTCTCTCTGGCCCCCTCTTTGGACATTTGTCTCCCCACAATCCTGATATCTCACCAGTTGCCTTTCCAACTCTCTGCTGAGGGGGCAGGCTATGGCATGAGGAACAAACTTGGCCTGCCACCTGTTTTTATAGGGTCATCCACCTAATTTTATACTTTAAATAGCAGAGAAAAATCAAAAGAAGAACACATTTTCATGACAAGTGAAAATATAGGATATTCCTATTTCAGTGATCATAATCAATTATTGGAACACATCCACTCCAAGTCATTTAGATGTTGGGAATTCATGATTTTGAGTAACAATGACAGAGGCAAACAGTTGTGACAAGGGGCATATAGGCCTCAAAGTCCACAATATTTTCTTTCTGTCTCATGACAAGGAATATTTACCAACTTCTGCTCTGGGAACCCATGCTCACCCTCACCTCAGGAGATTTGCAGTAACTGCATCCTGCCTGGAACACTGTTCCTCTGATGGCCCCTTGACCTGTCCCTTGCATTTAGCTCTTTCCATTGGTTACCTCCTTACAGGGAGGGTTTCACTGCTCATATCCTGACACCCCCACAAGACCCTCTCAGGTTCATTCACCTCACTTAACATCTGTCTTGGAGACTTGCCCATTGGCCTTTGCAATCCAAGTGTTTGGTACTCTCCCTGAAGTCTCAGCTCCTTCAGGACAGGAATGTGGTCATTCTGGGAGATCCCTGCCTCCTGCACTATGGGAAGGCCTCGCACGAAGGAGGTGCTCAATGAGTTTGTTAACTGAATGACTCATTGCAACATCATACAAGTTGCAGGCCTAGAAGCTGGGAGGAAATTGCCAATATGATTTTCATACAGGAAATCTTGAGTTTGAGAGAAGGGAAGAAGTGCTGCCATGAGTTGCCCCAGTGAACTCCAGATATTGGGGTGTGAGGTAGGATATGAGCAGGCTCAGGCCAGAAAATAAGACAGTGGGGACATGTGGGATCTACCCTGAACCCCACTCTTAGGCATTATAGGTTACCCCAGTTGGAAACAAGGCATCTGCAAAGACACCTTGGAGATGGAGGTCATGTGACCATACTCTAGCCAATCAAAAGAGGCCATCCTCTGGCCATACTGATTGGCTGAGGTCTGGGCATGTGACCACTCAGGCCTCAGAGCTGAAACCATGGTGGAGAATTGCTGAGAGAGTTGGCCATCCTGTCACCTTGAAGGCAGAGCTCTTGGGAAAATGACACCAGCTCAGAGGATAGGAAGCAGGTCAGGAGAGGCAGTTCATCTGCCCCACACCATCTGCCATGAGACTCCATGGTTTCTCAGACCATTCTTGCCTTTTCTATCGATTGTTCATGACTGTCTGAATTCACTTTTCTATGACTGTCCATCAAGACAGTTGTGACTGGTCCTGTCAGCTGGCTAAATGGGGAACCCTGGAGCATAGCTGCAAAAGGATGGACCTAGGCTAGCTTGCAGGAGGAACTTCCTGTAACACTGAGACTCCTAATCCTATGTCCACAGGGTTCTAATGTGGAAATGCAATGGGTTTGAGCAGTATCTATTAGGGGAGGCTACAGGATGAGCCTCTCCATTTACCCCATACATCCTCAAGGGCTTAACCTTATTAAGGTACCAACTCACATCCCCATGATAAAGGACAACACTGAGGCTCAGAGAAGGAAGAAAGGAGGCCAGGGTGGGAAATTGAGGAGCTGGACTGCAGAGCCCAAGCTACACACTGTTTACTATGTGTGTGTCAGGACTCAGGGATCTGGCTCATTTCCTCATATGCCAAGAAAGTCTGAGATTTGTACACCCTGTGGCTTCTCTGATGAGACCCACAAAGGCTGGCAAGTGGATGGGCCCTCCCTAACCTTCTTATCTCTGTCACACTTAGCTCATGTGTCCTCTTCCCTGCATGGAAACTCCCCCACCTGGTGCAGAGACACCAGACTGATGAGAAATCAGCACTTGACAAGAGGTGACAGCTGGAAAGCTTGGGGACAAATGAGGCAGGCCCCACACTGATAAGGTTGCAGAAGCCTCCAATGCCTGAACACAGCCTGTGGGTCACAGGGAACCTACATTCTATGGATGGATAAAGGCTTCTGGCCATGTGGGGCCTGAGGGTTGATGACTTGGAGCCTGGGAGGTGGGACCAGTGCTGGACCCCATGGGAAGGTAATTCTAGGAGCTGACACTGACTTGGGGAAGGAGAAGCCTGGACCCCAGTCTAGGAAGTTGTCCTGCTGAGGGGACAGGGACTCAGGTTCTCTGGGAGGCTGGGCTGCTCTCTGAATGGGGACAGGTGTCAGGAAAGGCACTAGTGTTGGGGATCACCTCTATCCTACATTCTAGCGACACCTTGAGGTACAGAGCTGCCTCCAGCAGCAGTGCACCCTACACACCGGGGCAGCACAGCTTCAGGCCCTCTGTATCTTGAGCAACTTTGGCCACATCGGCTGAGACAAGGCCCCCTGCTCTGTGGCAGCAAGTCTCCCAGCCCCCCTGGAGCTGGATCTGCCACTTTCAGAAGTAGTGGAGCCTGAGGCTGCGGCCCTGCAGCACATCTTCCGCTGTGGACTTGGAGCCTCTCAGGCTGCACCCATGGCGTCAGCTCCAGGTTTTCTCCCAGTGCCAGATCCCTGGCCAGTTCACTCCCCACTTGGGAACTGTCCTTTGTATTTTTTCTTGCACTTCTATGTTTCCATGTTTATTATGACATTTTAAAAGTTCATCTTATGCCTATTCATTTTAAGTTTCATTGTGAGTCTACTTATGGTGCTGTGCCACCTCAGCAGCGCCTCTCTCACTGCCGACTGGAACCAAGCAGAGCAGGTGGGTCCTGTGGGGAGGACACTCACAGGCATCATGGGGGTGGGAGGAGAAGCGGCTGCCCCTATGGGGCGCAGGTGAATGCCTAGAGACATGGGCTCTGGGGTCAGACAGACAGGTGTCAGTGGAGAAGTGGTCACATGTGAACCTCAGATTCCTCATCTGTGAAAGGGGCAGCAGCCCCCACCCAGGGTACTGTGAAGACCAACTGAATGTGATGGTGCTCGGAGACACAGGGTTTGCCTTCTCCAGGTGTCTGGAGGCCTGATGCTCCTCTTAAGGACTGCTATGCCTTCCACAGAATGGGTGTACTGTGAATGCCGATGCCGAGCCCATGGGAATTTACAGCTGGTCATGTGTGATGATGTCGTGGGGTCAAACCTGCTGCACCTGCATGCTCTCGTGACCCTCCTCAGGACAGAGCCATGGAGAACCACACAATGGACCCTGGCCCTGCAGCCCCGGAGCCTGCGCTGCCCTCTGCCTGGTGTGGGAGTGTCGGTGTGGGCGGGGCCTTGCAGGGTGCAGGCACATGCATTTGGATGCCTAGGGAGGGAACAAGTCTCTGCTACTGCTCACTAGATGTGTGGCCTGGGAAATGACTCATTCTCCATCCCCACCTCCAGCTCCATTAATGAAGGCACACCAACGCCCTGCAAGCATCGCTCCCTAAACATGGTCCTGAACATCAGAACATGAAGATGCACTGCATGGACAGGGAGTGCAGCGCAGGGGTAGGGCCCTTGCCCCCATGCTCCCATCCCAGGGCTTGAATCAAATGAGAGTTCTTTATTTTCAGAACCCTTCAGTCAATACAGTTTCTAGCTCAGTGAGCCAAGGAAATTCTACATTTTAAAGATGTTGAATTTTCTCATTTCTTTCCCCATCTCTTAGACCCATGGTGCGCTGTCCCTGGAGCACCTGGCTGCTGTGTTGGGCCCCATCCCAGACTGCTCCTGGGAACTCCATCCCAGCTCTGAGTCTCCATTGGGAACCTGCAGGGCGGTCACGATCAGCAGCCTCCTGCCTGCCTGTCTCCACAGGTGGGAGAGTTGCTGTCCTTTGGTGTCCTCATGTTCCTTTGAGGGGGCCGTGGATACTGGAGTGTCCAGGTCCTTCTCCTGCCATGTGCCTGCAGGGCAGCTGTGCACCTGAGGGAAAATAAGCTTCTGTGGCTGGGACTTCTGCCCAGCTGCCCAAGGCTTCCCTGCAGAGGAAGACAGGTGGCCAGGGCCTTCTCTTCCAACCACCCTCCTGCCCTACCCACAGAGGGCCACTGGCCTGTGCAGCAATCATATCACCTACAACCAGAGCCACAGTTGGGGACCCGTGGTCTTCCATGGTGCTCATTGTGCTTGGTGGCTAGAGGGGCGGGGATGCCAGGCCGGTGTTGTTGACACTGTTAATGTTGGTGTTGGAAGTGGTGTATGAGGAATTTCTGGGGTGAAAGTGAGGCCCACTCACTTCTTGGGGTTGGGTGACTCTGTCACCACGGTGTCATCTGCCTTGTTGATGTGCAGTGGGCGCTGGGCGGTGAGGTGTGTGGGAAGGTGCTCCAGCTGTTGTGCACAGCCCAGGACCTCGTGAAGGCCGATCCTTTCCATCCCACAAGATCTGGCTCATCTGTGACTTCATTTGTCACTAACAGCAAGCATCTGAGTCAGGCAGGGTATATGTCATCCCATCTGCATAAAAGAAGAAGAAACTGAGGCACGGGCTGGGCTGAGTGTCTTGGGCCAGAGGGTAAGCAAACCAGGGTCATAACTCAGATCTCGGAACATGGATGTGAACCCAGAGGCCTTCTCCCTCAAAGGAGCCTAACACTGATCTGGATGCATGCAGGGCTCCATGGCTTCATCAGCGACTGCAGGAAGCAGCAGCCATGGGGGCCATGTCTGTGTGCCTGTGTGTGCACGGGTGACAGCTCACTTGCTGAGAGCAGGGGGACGGGTGGCAGCTCCTCATGCTCTTCTCCATCCTGGACACCACAGGTGTCCCTCCTGGGAGAGCCAGATAGCCGTGGTGTGTCAGCAGAAGCCACCTTGCGAGGAGACTGTTGATGTGGAGATGAGTGCAGACCCCCAGCACTGCAGCCAGCCCAGCCTGCTCTCCACAGAGAGGTGAGCTCCACTGCCCAACGGCCGCCCTGGTGAAGGGGAGGGTCTGGGGTGCAGGGCCATCACAGGAACATCTCTGGGCATGACTCTGGAGGAGAAGGGATGGCATGTCAGTGAGACAGCTGTAC
>PVLC010049434.1:0-10432 GCA_004027655.1 Graphiurus murinus | reverse complement strand
TCTAAAGGGGAAACATAAAAATAATAGCCCATAAATATATCGCCTTTCAGGCACCGGTGAAGTGCTGTAAAGAAAAATAAAGCAAGGCAGAGGTACATCAAGTGACAAGGAAGTGCTATCATAGGCAGGAATGGTCGGGGATGACCTGATGGAAAAGTAATAGTAGAGCAGAGCCCAAAACGATCGAGGGAGCAAACATGCGACTATCTAGTAAGAGAGCACTGCAAGGAGACAGAACCGTAAGTGCAAAGGCCCTGGGGTGGAAGCTCAAAGGCCAGTGAGGCGGGAGTGGGCTAAGCCAGGGTGGGGTGGTGAGAGATGAGGTCAGAGGGGAGCAGGCAGGCCATGCAGGGTCTGAGGGTCAGGGTAAGAGTCTTGGAGTTGAATGCAAATCCTTTAGAGAGTTCTGAGCAGAGCAGCAGTGTGATCCTACGTAGAGTTTTGGAAGGATCCCCTGGAGACTCTGGGGAAGGAGTGCAAGCAGGGAGAGCAGTATGAAGGTTCCTGCAAAGGTCTGAGCAAGAGGACCAAGAAGGGAATATAGAATGTGAGGAGGGGTTGGGTTCCAGGTGCATCTCAAAGGCAGTGGAGGTGGACTGGAATTTGCTTATGGGTCAGATGTCAGCCGTGAGAACAAGATGAATGTCTAGGAGTGGTCCAAGCACAGTAGCATCCATGAGCTCAAATAATAAAACCAAGACTCTCCGTCTGTCTTGGCTTTGCTCTGCACTGGATCGGCTCCTCCCATGTGATGGGAAAGATGGCCACCAGCACCTCATGGCCCACTTCTGAAAGCTCTCACAGAAAACCTCAGAAGCTTTGGTTTACGAATGCCTTCAACAGATGCCCACTCCAGCCTCGGTAGTTTGAACTGTGGCAGGTGCCCACCCCTGAGCCCAGGAGAACATCCAGGGGATGGAACTGCACTGACCGGGTCAGACTCAAGACCCGTCCTCCATCCTCCAGTTATGGGCGGAGTCAGTAGTCAATAGTGGGAAGAAAACCAAAGATGCTTATTGAAAGCAGGGGGTGGGGGGTGGGGCGGGTGTGAGCTGGCCACCACCACGGCCAGGGAAAGTTTAACAAGGATCCAGGGCAAAAGGAACAGAGATTACACACAGAAGGTGGAAATGAGTGAACTGTTTTGTGTGGAGGCTGATAGAGAAGGAAGGCTGGGGATGTGTCTAGAGTAATTTAGGCAGCGATGTTAATAGCACTGGGGACCAGGGGATCCAAAGCATGTTTAGGTTGCAAAGGAGTGAGATAATGAGTTAAATTTTTGACACGTAAAAGAGGCATGTAAATGTCTAGCCACAAGACGAGGCAGAACAAAATAGCTGTTAAATGAGACGAAGAAGCAAAACACAGGGGAAGTTATCATGGCGGTGGCTGCAGGTCACAGGTGGAGAAATACACAGCAGTCAGGTGGACATTTGGACTCTGGCTCCCAACAGATCAAAGGTGGAGTTTTGTTCTCTGTCTTTGACAATGAGCACTTAATTATCCATGACCACGGAGTCTGCTGGGTACCCAGCATTTTTTTTTTCATTGTTAGCTACACGGCTAGTCAGTGCTCCCAAGCAACTGAGAGGAAGCCCATCCGACTGCACAGTCCCCTTCTTCCTTCTTGCCCCAGGCACAGCCTTCTGTTCAAGCAGTAAAACAGGCAGGGGACGAGGCACCTGCCACGGAGAGGCTCAGAGCACTTTGTCTGATGCAGAGCAAGATTGGAAAACTTGGGTGTTTTTCAGGGAAGGCGAGGTGGAGGAGGAGGGGGCCCGCATATAATTAAAGCAAAATACAATCGATGCCACTTCCCCAAAGACTGGTGAGAGATCTAGAGAGGAAGAAATACACTCTTGTCTGCAGAGAGAACAGGAGAGAATTAAACAAGAATATGCTACATCAGTTAAAGCTTCCTGGGAAAAGATAAGGGTGGTGAAAAATCAGAATTAGATCTCACCAACCCAAGCAATTAAGGAGAATAAGATGTGCTTTTACAAATATCATGGGGGAAAGAAGATTATGGAGAGGAAATAAGGTTTAATAAATGCAGAGGACCATGAAATTAATGATGACCACAAATGGCTGAAATACCCAATTCATTCTTTGTTAGCCTTTAACTAGGAAAACAAAGAAAAGAAATTGAGCAATTAAAAAGTGAGGACGACTGAAGAAACAAAGTTAAGTAGACACAGCAGGGAGGGGGTGTCTACCTTCCATGGCTGTCCAGGCTTGCAGGCACTTTCCTGGAACACAGACACTCTGTGGGTTCTTGTCACAGTTCTGACCCAACTGGCCGTGGCTGGTGAGCAGGTTGTACTGTTCCCTCAGGAGTTGGTTGGTTTGTAGGTTTGGGGTACTGGGGATTAAACCCAGGGGTATTCTATCTTCAAGCTACACCCACAGTCCTTTCTATTTTTTATTTTGAAACAGGCTCTCACAAAGTTGCTGAGGGTCTCACTAAGTGGCTTAGTCTGGCTTTGAACCTGTGATCTTCCTGCCTCAGCCTCCCAAGTACTGGTATTACAGGTGTGCTCTGCCATGCCAGGCTGTCTCCTGAGTTCAAGTTGCTGACAGAATTGGGAAGAGTAGAGAGAGGAGGAAGGATAGGAAAGACAGACCCAAGTGATGGTGGGTTTGGAAGCAAACCAAAGCTCAACAGCCAAAAGTGCCATGGTGTCAAAGGCTGAGCTGGCCTCCAGCATGGCCCCTTCCTCATTTTACCCCCGCCTTTTCCACTTCCTCATCACTATCCAGGGCTTGGTGTGTTTCTATTGAGTCTTCCTCTAAAAAAAAAAAAAATGTACACCCAGAAGACTGTCATGGTTTCGAGAAAGAGAAGGAAGTACAGTGTGACTGGAGCTTGCTGGGTGAGCAGGAGTGGCTTCAGAGAGGAGACCAGCTTGATTTCTGTAACTCGCAAACCCAAAGTCCTAGTACAGCCAGGTTCTCTAACAGGCGCTGGGCATATAAAGATGTCAGACACACACATTGTTCTCAAAGAGCTCATCACCCAGTAAGGAGACACTCACACCCATATGCACACACCCAGAGCTTTTGCCTATGGCGAATGCAGAGACAAGGTGCCCAGGCAGCTCAGAGGAGGCAGCCGCTCTACCCATGTAGGTCAGCAAAGGCTTCCAAAAGTCTCTTGCTTCTGATGAATGACTAGAATTTATTTATTCATTTGCAATAATAGGAATTGAACCCAGAGGTGTTCTACTTCTGAGCCACACCCCAGGCCTATTTTATCTTTTTCTTTTCTTTTCTTTTTTAAACAGGGTATCACTAAATTGCTGAGGGCCTCCTAAGTTGCTGTGGCTGGTCTCAAACCTGCCATCTGCCTAGCTCAGCCTCCCAAGTACTGGGCTTACAGGTGCATGACACCACGCCTGACATGACTAGAATTTTGACTGTTGGTAAAGAAGCACTTTTCAGAGAGCAGGGAGCCCATATGCAAAGGTCGAGAGGCACCAACATTGTGCGGCCTCCAGTAGCTGAGCCACTCTCTTTCCTTTCTAAATCAAACCCTCCAGCTGCCTAATATTCTCTTGCAATTCTGACAATTCTTGCTAGAGAGAGTGTTAGGAGTAGATTCAGTTCCAGTGTCAGGGACACTCTAAGCATCCTTCATAGCATTACGAAAAGAAAATGGGAGGATGGCTCTTAAACAAAGCAATAGGCGGCCACTGGCAGGTGGTGTCAGCGGGTTTGGGTGGCTGGGGAGGGGGTTGGAAGGCTGGGAGACCATGTCGGTGGCCACCACCTATGTCTCAGGGAGCACTGAAAGTTAGTTGGAATAAGCACCTGGCGCACCTGCTCCCTCTCATCCTTCAGAAGTGTCATGCTGTTCACAGAGACCTGGGGCTCTCCCAGGGGCTCCTGTCCAGCAGGAGAATCAGGATCAGATCATCATAACTGTCTGCAACAGGAAAGCGTGCCGGGGCAGAGCTGTGTGAGCACTGGAACCAAGCACCCCTCTGCGATCTGGGAGGAGCACCAGGGAGGCTCCCTGAAGGTAGGAAGGATGGGTGAGCCCTCACCAAGCCAGGAGCAGGGAAAGAGCTCTACCAGGCATGGGGCAGCCCAGGCAGGGCCTGTGGGAAGGGAAGCGTAGGCAGAGGGATGCTCTGTGTGACTGGAACCAAGCTAGTAAGGGGCAGGGTGGGGCCCCACAGGAAAACAGGACACAAAGAAAAGAGAGGTGGGGCTGAGGCCAGGTCCTGCTTATCCCAACAGCAGTGGGAAGCCACTGAGCTATTTATAGCAGGTGACAGGATGGGTTCTAATTTTTACAAAATCGGCCTGGCTAGAGTGGACAGATGTCCAGGTGACAGATGAGTTTGGGGGCTGGGATGAGGGCAGAAGCAAGGAAGACTGATAAACAGAGGGTGGGATGCAGCAATGGGCTGAATCTGGTGGTATGGGGCCAGGACACACAGAGGAAGATACGCTGAGGTTTTCAGATCACATGTCTGGATGGAGGTGCCGCTGACGAAGATGGAGAGCACAGTAGAGGGCTTAGGGTGGCCTCACCCAGCTCACTTTATTCCTGCCTGAAGAAGAGCTGCCTGAGGTGTCACCTACTTCTGCCATGGAAGTGTGCCAGGGCTGTGACCAGCACCCCATTGGTCTGCAGATGCTTACTTTGATAATAAATGAACCCCATGGTGTCCAACTTCCCCAACAGAGGAGGCATGGCAGGTAGAACTTTTTTTTTTTTTGGATACTGGAGATTGAATCCACTGGCATTCTACCTCCAAGCTATACTCCCAGCTCTATTTTACTTTTGTTTTGAAGCAGTGTCTCACTAAGTTGCTGAGACCATCCTTAAACCTGCAATCCTCTTGTCTCAGCCCCCCAAAGTACTGGGATCACAGGAGTGTGCCACCACACCCAGCTGCACGTAAGACAATTTGACCTGGGTGTTTTAACTATGATTGTCATTCTACATTGTTTTTACCAACTTTTTTCTTTCTTTTTTGGTGGGAAGAGGAGAGGTTAATAGTCAAGATAAAAGAACTAAAAAGGAGCTATCGACTCAACTCGGCAAAACATACTGAAGAGTGATATGATCAATCAATCATACAGTGTCAGAATTGGAAGAAGGAAACTTAGTAAAAAAAAAAAAAATCTCTTCCAGAACAACTTTGACAGCTGTTCAAACATGCTCTGCCTGAATGTCTCCAATCCCTTGGAGCAAAGCACCTCAAAAAGCAGCCTAGCTCCATTGTCAGAAGGCTCAGAGAGCAGGAGGGAGCGTTTTCTTGTATTGAGTCAGAATTTATCTCTGAGCCACTGCCACCGATTTGTCTTAGATCCGTCCTCTAGAAGCAGAGCAGGTCAGTGTCCCTTTTAAAACATGGTGCCCAGAAAGCAAACACGAGACTCCAAATGTGGTCTGATTTAGTTAAAGCCCTGTGGGGAATTTGGGGTGGGGGTAAATAATAAAGCCACTGAGTTAACCAGCTTTAAAAAATGACAGTCATAGAAAACTCCCATAAGGGGAACCTTAGAATCATAAACGCAAGGGAGCCTTTGGAAATACCCAGCCGGTGTTTCTCCCCGCAGAGAAAAATCACACCTAAACCTGTCCAAGCCAGAGAGGCTGACCTATTTTTTAAGATCTCTTAAAAGGAAGGGTTCCATGGCTATTGACTGCAGAGGGATTTCTTGCAAATCAATCATTATGAAATATTTTCAGATCAGTGTTTTCTAGTAGGCTAATTTGTCTTTACGTTTCCCCCTCTCTCTTGCCATTATCTCTCCCACCACATAAATTGTCTTCCTAATGACACCGCATATCGTATCATATTCTGGGAGTGCGCATTCATCTGCTCCTGCAGTGTTTCTGTTCCTGCTGCATCAATTAACCACACTTCCTCTATTATTTTCCTCTTTTTCATGGGATCCACACTATTTGTCCTTATATTGTGCAATGGATGGGTTCTCAAAATTGTGTGCAAATCTAATCCTTGTAAATTGAGTCTCTCCAATTAGAAGTGGCTTCCAAATGCATTTTGAGTGTTCATTATCTAAAGTTGCTCTCTGGAAGGCAGCTTGGTAAAATGGGAAATGCAAGGACTTTGGAGCCAGAAAGCACCACACCCAAATCTGGGTCTACCTCCAGCAAGCCCTGTGACCTCCCTTGGTTATTGAATCTGCATGAGCCCTAGTTCCTAATCCGTGAAATGGGGATAATACTTCTCTGACATGTTGTTGTAGAAAATAAATAAGCTGAGCCAGGCGTGGTGGCGCATGCTTGTAATCCTAGCATTTGGGAGGCTGAGACTGGAGGATCCTGGTTTTCGGCCAGCCTCAGCTGCTTAATGAGGCCCTCTGCAACTTAGTGAGACCCTGTTTCAAAATAAAGAATAAAAAAATAGGGCTGGGGCTGTAGCTCGGAGGTAGAATGCCCCCATATTCCATCCCTAGTACTAAAAAAAAAAAAAAAAGCAAAGAAAAGAAATAAGCTAAGCACCATTTCTGCAACCTAGAAAACAGATAATACCTTCCTGCCTTTAAAGTGAGTGGTCATTTTTAAAATGAATACTCTTCATAACAATTTATTTTGTAAGTTCAGATGTCCCAGTGTCACACATTCTTAATGACACCTGTCGATGTCACTCTCTGATTTTGGCAGTTTTTCTCCACGCCTCCTCTTGGGTTTCCTTCTAGAACCCCTCCCTGTTGGGTCCACAACAGAGGTTGACATCCTCAGAGCTACTGGTAGCTCACCAAGCCTGAGTCTGGAAGCTGAAATCCCATTCCTTCTGTGTATTCAACTCAGGAGTCTAGATCTGAATATCCTCATTTGTGCTTTTCCAAGTTACTTGGGTCTTTGGGCTTCCCCGAAGCTCTTTCTCCCTGAAAAGTAGGATTTTTGCATCCACTGGAACCATCTTCTCTCCTGCCTGACTTTTGAGTTCCTGAGACGTCATGTCCACAGGCCAGGCACAGGGCAAGAAGAGATGGCTAGCCAGGTGCAGTGTCACACGCCTGCAATCCCAGCGACTCAGGAGGCTGAGGCAGGAGGATGGCAAGTTAGAGGCCAGCCTGAGCAACTTAGCAAGATCCATTCTTAACAATAAAAGCCAGGCATGGTGGTGCATGCTTGCAATCCCAGCATTTGGGAGGCTGAGACTAGAGGATCCTGGTTTTCGGCCAGCCTCAGCTGCTTAATGAGGACCTCTGCAACTTAGTGAGACCCTGTTTCAAAATAAAGAATAAAAAAATAGGGCTGGGGGTGTAGCTCGGAGGTAGAATGCCCCCAGGTTCCATCCCCAGTACCACAAAAAAAAAAAAAAAAGGATATAGCTCAGTGGTAGAGCGCCCCTGAGTTCAATCCCCAGTGCCGCTAGCCATGGTGAGTGACATCATCTGTAACATGAGGACTTACAATGGTATCAGTGGTTTCCAGACTGGAGATCCCCATCCTTGGGGACCACAGCAACAGAAGTGGAACAATGGAGAAAGCTATTCTTGAATGTTTTCCAAAGTCAAAGGAAAAGTGCAGATGTGGCCAGTGGAGGCGGCGCAGCCGTCGAAACACTGTCTCCTGGTCTCACGGGAGAGGTGTCAACGCTGCAGTATTACAGGCACAGCCATGCCGCTCAGCACCTGCAAACTACAGACACCAAATCTGGTAGACTTCAGCACAAATTATGCACATTGGAAAGATGTCAGCTAGTTCCAGAGAAGAAGGGAAGGCAGGAGACCTGGCTCTGACCAGGGCAGTGACCGGGAAAGCTGGGTAGGGAGGGACTCGGCCAGGGTCACACCACAGGAGAGCCCAGTTGGGGCATCACTGGACACTAGGCACTGAGCCACAGGAGTCACCACTCCAAGCTCTAGGATGCTGTCACCCAGCGGATGCTTCTTAAACCGTGGTGCCACCTGGTGCCACTGGCTCCAGAAGCAAAGTCATCCAGCACACAAATCCTAAGTCTCATGAGTCCATGCCCAGCTGCTACAGGACAGGGGAAACAAGTACTGGTCTTCACAGACTCCAGTTTACTAGGAGAAGTCCCCAGCTATACCAAGAACTGCTGGACAGCTCCCAGGTCAACAATGTCCATCATTTGCTAAATGTTTACCATGATGAGAAAACTAAGAGAACTTACTTGATGGTGGAAAAACTCATTTTGAAACATAGGATCCCTGGAAGAAAAAATAGTGCATGGGCTTGGTAATAATAGTAATAATAATTTTTTAAAATGATCCAGTCAGGTGCAGTGGCACATGCCTGTAATCTCAGTACTTGGGAGGCTGAGACAGGAAGATCTCAGGTTTGAAGGCAGCCTCAGCAACTTGGTGAGACTTGTTTCAAAATAAAAAATAAAAAGGGCTAGAAGTATAGCTCAGAGGTAAAATGCCTTGGGTATGACCAAATATTTACATATATGTGTGTGTGTGTGTGTATATATATATATATATATATATATATATATATATATATATTTTTTTTTTTTTTTTTTTTTTTTTTTTTTTAAAGACGGTCCAGAATAAACAATCTCTACTGTGGCTTTCAGGCTTCAATAACCCCTGCAGGCAAGGTAGAGAAAGGATTTGTTTGCTCAAGCTCTCTAATCCACTCTATGCCATAATAACCTGGATTTATAGAATTGATCACTGCTCTGGAATAATTATCTCACAGCTGCTACACAAAGAGAAAACAAAAGGAATGATGCCTTACGCATGATGTGGAGGTTTCTTTTACAGAAAAGAACTCTAGAGGTGGGCAGCCCCAGTCTGGACTGGAGGTCCCACAGGATCCACGAGCCCAGGCCTCATTATTTTTGTTTTGTCACTTTCAATAGTACAGAGCTCTCATCCTCAAGGACACCTCCTCCTCAAGGCTGCCAGGTCTCCAGCCATCATATCTGCATTCCAGATAGGAAATAGGAAGAAAGGTAAAAGGGCAAAAGGCATAAGGCCCTTACAAATTGTCTGATGATCCTTATTAAGTCTTCCAGAAAGTCCTGAAACCTATATTCAGATTTAGCAATGTCTGTGTACATCTTATTGATCCTCCGATCCTCAACTTTAAGACAGCCTGGGAAATGTGATCATTTAACAGGGCCACATCGCCACCAAATATCAAGTGGGAAATTAGCCGTCTTCGCCTCTCCAAGGAAGTCTCAGAGGTAGCCAGGGGTTTGGTTTGTGGTCTTTGTATCTCTGATCCTGCTCTGTCTCTCCCTTAAGTCAACTTTATGTGGTATCACTTAGGACCAAGGAAGCCCCTGGGAGACCCCAGCACAGGTGACTTAGGAGCCGCTTCTATGACATCAGGGAATGAGATAGGCCCTTTGAGGAGCTTCATAGAGGTGTGTGTGTGTGTGTGTGTGTGTGTGTGTGTGTGTGTGTGTGTTGCTACTGACAGAACCCAGGAACTCTTGCATGCTAGGCAAGCACTCTACCACTGAGCCGTGTCCCGGTCCCCAGCCCCAACCATGAACATTTTCTGAGCATCACCTCTACAGGCATTTTGTGAAGGACCTTGTCTCCTCTCTCTCACCTCCTTCTCATGTGGACACAATGGTGCCCATCCTGAAAATGAGGGTTGCCAGGATTCACAGCAGTAAATAACTTGCTTGCCTTAGCCAGGAATGGTGGTGCACGCTTGTAATCCCAGTATTTGGGAGGCTGAGACAAGAGGATCACAGATTGGCAGCCAACCTCAGCTACTTAGTGAGGCCCTTCACAACTTAGTGAGACCCTGTTTCAAAATAAAGACCAAAAAATAGGGCTGGTGTATCTTGGAGGTAGAACTCCCCTGAGTTCAACCCCCAGTACCACTAAATAAATAAATGAATAAATAAATAAATAAACAAATAAATAAATACATACATACATACATACATATATACCTCCCTCACTTGGCCACAATAAGTGGGAAGCCAGGATGGAGACTATGTCTGTCTGACTCCTAAGTCCAAGTTCTCCACCAACATATTGAAGCTGCACTTTCCCAGACAGTGTCCCTGGTCACAAATATGAACATTTAAACTTAAATTAATTAAGTAAAACTAATAAAAAGTTCAGCTCCTTGGTCACAGCTCATTTCAGTAGCCACATGTGGCTAGCAGCTACTGTGTTGGACAGCTAAGATGGAGAATGTTTTCAACATCGCAGAAGCTGATTGGACAAGACAGATGTGATGGTCAGGTCTGTAATCCCAGCACTCAGGAGACTGAGCCAAGAGGCCCGTAAGTTCAAGCAAGACCAGCCTCTGCTACTCAGCAAAGCTGAACTCCTGGACACAAAGCTGCAGCCCTCTCTCTTTGAATTCCTTTCTTCAGCTCTTACTCTTTCTTTTTCCTGTCTCAAAATTTAAAAATAAAAATAATAAAATGAGGCTGGGGGTATGTATAGCTCAGAGATAGAATGTCCCTGGTTTTAACCCCCAGTATCACCAAAAAAGAAG